>JAYMSL010004988.1:0-10548 GCA_036897195.1 Plantago coronopus
GTTTGCTCTTCCACTTTGAAATATTATATAACAATTATTACCTTTAAAATTTTAAATAATTAAGTTTCTCTAATTACTCCGTTGGAGGTGTTTTTCATCGCCTAAGACCAGAGGCAATGGGGCCGGGCGAAGAGCTGTCGTGATTCACGACAAGCTTTTCGGAGCCTATTCACGACAAGCTTTTCGGAGCCAAATAGGCGCCAATGGACTGGCGTGAATCACGACAAGCCCAGACGACGAGTTGGAGTGGTGGAAATTGTGGTGGGCCTGCTGGCCCACCACAATTACTTTATTTTATTTTTGTTGGTTTTCCTATTTCCTAGTTTAAAAAACAAATTCTGAAATAAATCGTAATAATTATATTTTTGAATTCTCTACAAATAGACACTAATATCGACTATATTTCGATCACCCCTCTCCCACTTTCATTTCTTTCGTAATAAACTTAAAACACTCTCTACCCTTTAATATTTATTCTCGCTAACATATTTGCATAATTGATCTATTTTTTTTTTATTATTATCATTTTATTAATCAACATTTATCTAAATAAAAAGTTTTTAAAAAATTAGAAAAAATTCATGACAAAATTCATGACGGATCACTACTGAAACTAAATTCTGACATGGCATGTTGTTATCGTCGGTAAAAGGCTGTCATGTTCGTCACCATTGGTAATGGTAACTTTGTCGCGACCGCCACAATTAAAAAATGGGTATTCAGTATTCACTAAGTAAAGTTTTTACTATTTTCTTTCTCTTTCACCTCCAACCAAAAAATGGCGTGGAGCCTAAGTCAAAATAATTACACTGCTTCACTAGCACAAGTGCACAACTGACAAAAAGCTCTCATCTTCATCTTCCTTCCTCCACCGCCAAGATCCAAATCCTGCACTCACTCTCACACACCTCCGATTCAATCTCAGATCTCCGGTAAGCCTCCTTACTTCTCCACATTCGTTTCAGTTCTGCTGTGTTTTTTCATTCTCTTAGCTCCTAGCTCCATCTTGCTAGGTTAAAGCTTCCATTACTTTTAGATTCAGAGCTTACTTTCATGAATTCAGCTCATTAGCAATTTAGCATCTTAGGGATCGATTGGGGATTCTGTTTGTTAGAGTAGTACTGTACAATGAAGGAGCTGAATCCAACCGATCCAATTGGCCAAAACATAATCAAGCTGATCAGCAATGTATGTTTCTCAGTATTCGTATTCTCAGTCATTTTGTTCACCGTAATTGCCATCACTTACCAACCCCCTGACCCTTGGGAGTCTGCTAGAGCCTTAACTAAAGCTTTTACTGATGTCGAAAACGCCACATTTCAAACTGACACTTCGGTGTTCAAAACTGGTGAGGATGTTGCTACGTCTCCGGTAGCGTCGCCGGTTGGGTCGCAGGCGCCGATTACTGAAGCTACGATTGAGAAATCCGAGGAGGCGTTAGGAAGTAATGTGACAGTGAAACCCGGTTGTGAGGATGTGTCTGTGGTTAATTGCTCGGATCCGAGGGTTTTGCTTGCGATCCAGAGGTTTAACTTGAGGGCGTTTAAGGCGATTTCGTTCTTGGTGTATGCAGCTCCTGTTAATGGATCACAGCCGGATGAGTGTGATGTGGCTTGGAGGTTTAGGAATAAGAAGGAGAAGTCTTGGAGGAGGTATAGGGATTTTCGTAGGTTTAAGATGGGCTTTAATGATGATTGTAGTTACAAAGTGATACGTCCAGGGCGCTGGCACTCGGGGTTGAATGCTCGTCGTCCGAGGAGTAGGCTTAATAATACTACCACAAGAAGTGGGCGAACTGGTAGATTTGCTCCACCGAATGTGCCGGATGATGAGATCAATGATACTATTCCAGTGTTGGGATCAGATTTCAGGAAGGGGAAGTACTTGTACTATTCGAGAGGAGGGGGTCATTGCAAAGATATGAATCACTATATCTGGAGCTTCTTGTGTGCTTTAGGTGAAGCACAGTATTTGAACAGAACGTTTGTGATGGATCTGGATGTTTGCTTGGCTTCTACTTATACGAAGAGTAATAAGGATGAGGATGGAAAGGACTTCAGATTCTATTATGATTTTGAACATTTGAAAGAGACATCTTCGATTGTTGAAGCAGGCGAATTCCTCAAAGATTGGTCGAACTGGGATAAGACTCATAAGAAGAAAATACCTGTCAGAAATGTGGCGAACTATAAGGTGACACCGAGGCAACTGAAGAAGGATAAAAGCACGATCATCTATAGGCATTTTAATGCTCCTGAGCCAAGTGAAAACTATTGGTACAGGGTATGCGAAGGACCAGCTGCTAATTACATCGAAAGGCCATGGCAAGCTCTCTGGAAATCAAAGAGGTTAATGAATATAGTTTCTGAGATTAGTGGGAGCATGGACTGGGATTTTGATGCAGTTCATGTGGTTCGGGGAGAGAAAGCACAGAATAAGGAGCAATGGCCTAATCTGGATGCCGACACGTCCCCAGATGCAATTGTTTCTAAGCTGCAGGGTACAATTACAGAATGGAGGAATTTGTATATTGCCACAAACGAACCTTTCTACAATTACTTCGACAAGCTGAGGTCTCATTACAAAGTTCATTTGCTTGATGATTACTCGTACTTGTGGGCTAATACGAGTGAATGGTACAATGAAACAACGATGCTCAATGGTGGCAAGCCAGTTGAGTTTGATGGATATATGAGAGTTGCTGTGGATACGGAGGTGCTCTACAGGTCCAAGACGCGGATAGAGACATTTTATAACTTGACAAGAGATTGCAAGGATGGGATCAACACATGTTAAACAGGTTGATGCGTAATCCATTTATTTCTGTTGTTGTACGTTGATTCCCACTTCCCCCCCTGTTCTCATTTTATTATGAATGTCTTTACTGGCCTGTGCTGCTTCTACATTTATCAGTCTGTATTGAATTTATTCATAGTCCTGTCATGTATCTGTACTAAAAAGTTTTTGTCTAATAGAAGTTTCTGTTCCTTGAGAAATGACCTCCTTCGTCTTTCTTTTCGTAATAGCCTTCAACTTACTGCCTCCGGGGAGCATAAATCATATGTGAAACACCTAATTGCTTCATTCAAATTGCGGAAACTGTAAAGTATGTGCAATTTTTAAGGGACTTATACAAATTTCTCTGTGGTTCCTTTGATTCCTTCACACCTTTGCACAGACAAAACGGACTTGCACAATATCTACTCTCACTTCTATGCTCAAATATAAAAGTTACAGCGCGAACGCCTAAATCAATTTACGTCTGCATCTTCTGTTGACGTGTGATTCTATTCCACACCCAGGAAACTATTGCACCATGAACACTTCTTATATGATACAAAAATTGCCTGCCAAAAAGTTCCAATTCACATCCTTGGACATTCTGAAATCTGAAGTTCTACTCTGGTCCTGTTTGATTTTGTGAGGGTAGATAAGCCTGTTTTCGACAGAAGAAGATAGCTAGGATTAGACCACAACTATATAAACTTCTCTGCATAATATGCTGCTCCATGTCAACAATAAGTCCGGATTAATTCGGATTCGAGACAAGTAGAGCAAGATCTAAAAGACAGTGAATACCTCCATCTTCTCTATCAGCTCTCCAGCAGTCTCTGCTGATATCACAATGTTCCTGGCTGAGTGCTTTATAAACCCTTCTTCCACTCCTTTATCAAATAGCCCAAGCAAGCTATCGTAGTAACCGTCAATGTTCAAGATGCCTACCTGTCAAACAAACCAAAGAATAAATGTTTAAGGCTCTGTTCTTATCAACTTAAATTCAGCTTCATTCAGTTCAGATCACTTTAGTTCAGTTAACTTGAGTTTTGGTCAGTTCAAAATTTGTACTTCACTGCAGTTAACTTCAGTTCTGAAATTCTCAGCTGAAAATAACAGAACTTTACATTACAGTATGCCAAAATGTTCACACTGTTTACTTGTTGATAAAAATGTCTGTTTTATGTCATGTAATTACTTGAGATGTTCGTGATTGATGTGTCTTTGATTTCAGACCTTAAATTTCCTAATTAAGTATAGGATCTGAACTTCATCCATTTAAAATCTGAATCATTTTGTTTTATCTCATCTCAACTCCTGATATACATCATGGGTTCAGATTTGTTGAAGGGTCATTATAAACTTGAGATTGATCACTTTCAGATGGAACAATCATGTCTTATTGTTGAAATGTCTATATAACAAATCGCCATCATGTTTGGAAGGCAATCAATCTCAATATGTATGGAATATATATCATTCATAAAAAAATAAAAAAAATCAATTTAATTTTTCTGGACTCTGTCAAATGGGTGGATAAATAAATGTGTATTATGATATTATCTACGTGCCCAGCCAACTCAAGAGCTTCCTCTCTCTTTCATTTCCTCTTGCATTGATTTAGGTAGATGTCTAGATTATCAGACTTTATGTGTTAGTTATGAGTTATGAACTTGTGACTGTGATTCATCCACATACAATTATGAATCTGTATGTCTGAAACTTTGCGGTCTAAGTTACTAGCAGATGACTGAAGCTGTTCGAGAAACCATAGAAATGATTTCGCGATGGAGGAGATGACTATATCTATAACCTCTCAACAAGTTTACTTAGGTATGTGTATGATAGAAATATGAGACAGATGCTAAGACCTTAGCAGAACTGGAGATGTAACCTTACCGGTTTATGGTGAATTCCGAGCTGGGACCATGTTATGATCTCAAGCAACTCTTCCATAGTTCCATACCCACCTGAAATGATCAATAAGATTAGTCATTCTTTAGGGTTCTTGAATAGGAAAATCTTAGCCAGTCAGGCTATCTATAACGGAATCACTCTTTCTTGACACTGTAAAATGTTTTGAGTGTTGAAAAACTAGCTACATATGGTACTTAGTTGCATACCAGGAAGTGCGATGAAAGCATCAGCTCGACGAGCCATTTCAGCCTTCCTTTCATGCATATCAGATACAACCAGTACATCTCCTACTGCTTCTCCTGATATCTGTATATTTGTGAAGTTGCTGGTTAGGTTGTATATACTGATTGTATATGTGAAGTTACTGGTTAGGTTGTATATACTGATTGTATTAGGAAGAAGCAAAACAGGAGATTTTTGTAACCATACCTCTATTGGGATAAGAGCTGTTGGGATTACTCTGGCAAACACAAGGATATATCGAAATGTAAGATTTTAACAGTCTGAGAAGTAATGCATAAAAACTTGGGAGAAAAAGAGCTTGCTGTAAGAAAGATTTGCTTAGATGAATGAGAAATCTGTAATCAATGGATATGAACTTCTAAAATCATAACCATTATAAGTTACCCGAGAACTTTGCATCCGCCATCGAAAACTGTACGAGAAACCAACCCCATAAGTCCAACGCTTCCTCCTCCGTAGACGAGTTCCATCTCCCTCTTTACCTGTAAGTTTCCATTTCATACTCATCAGCTTCATGAAATTCTGAGTTTCTGTGCATAACTTATTGATGTTTCATTAAGACAGTCAAGAACAGGTCAAGGGGGTCTGGATATATATAAGCACCAAGCAGCACATCTACCTACTGAAGCTAAACAAAGGCTAGTTGCGAATTTTCGGAATGGATTAATAAGCAGCTGATGAAAAAGGAAAGAGAAAGTATGCTTACCAGTTCTTGTCCAAGATCAAGAGCTGCATCACTGAATATCTTCCTAAATCCCAGGTTACTTCCACAGAAAACACAGACCTTCCTGAAACTGACCATTATAGATAGAGGTGAAGATAATGCTATTGTTTACAGCCACTTCACTGTCTTGGTGGTGTATAAATAGTAGTGCATGCACTAACCAGTGACTATTTTGTTTTTTACCTAAAAAGAGAAACAAAATTGTTCTTGTGTGTATGCATATCTGACATTTTGACAAAGTTGAGGGTCCATAAAAGGCCCTTCACCTGAAGAATGCCATGATTTTATTTTTTTCCCTTTTCCTTTCTTGGGTCAATGATATTGTCACTTCTCTTCTCCAGCTCTGTTTGTTTGTTTTATTAACCGCAAATAAATCAAAACTGTTCTTTTCGTTCGCCTTTAGTGATTTTATATTTACCTCTTGTTCGGATTGATGCAGATATCTTGTTTTCTTTTGCTTTGATTTACTGGAGTCACTTTCATTACAAAACTAATCTTTTAGCTTTCTTTGGACTCTGCTAATCATTTCATCAAGGATTCTGTCCCTTGGCTCTGTCAAAAAGCTTTCACAACCAGCTACTTGCGAATTAGGCCTTATTCTCTATAGTTTTGTTCCACTTGTTTATCGTATCGCACCAGGTAATTGAATGTTGACTATTTTGTGGGTTCTGTTTTTCAAAAGATAATGACACCAGAAGTTTGTATATTGGGAAAATAGGAAGAAAAGTAGGCAGGGTGACAATCATGCTTGTGTAAACTATACTTGTTGATGACTTGATGTCGAATCTTGGCTGTTACTAGTATAACATATTCCTAAGCCGGTTTTGAAGTGATTTTTCTTGGCTACCTCACTGCGTATATTACTTTTAAACTGTTGAACGGGTTTTATGCCGCTGAGGTAGGTAAGAATAAACCTGAAGCAAAGAGTACAAGGTGGCTTGTACAGTGAGTTAATCTGTTTTGCAGGTGAAAAATATGCATAAGTAATGAGTGGTGAATGAGTAATCCAAGAAGAAATATATATTGAGTGGCAAAAAATGCATGATTCTGAGTGGCATGAATTTAGAAAGTGAGATTCTCTGGGCCATGAAATCTCTTAGTTTAACATTTTCTGATTATTGATTGGATTAGGATCATATTGTAACTTGCTTGTAATCTGTTTTAAATCATACTCCGTGCGAATACCCTGTAGCGTGAGTGAGAAGGAAGCAGTCAAGATGATCCTATAGGTTCGGTGCTTAATTGTTTTTACGCTCCATAAGCGTGCAATAGGAGGTATGATGATTCGTGGACCTCCACCAGTTTCATGATTTAGCGTTTAATAATCCCGGTCAACATTAATTATTCGCGTTTATGCATAATTAATGTTCGGTACAAGTGCTGAAAGATTTGCGTTTTCCTGATTAAGATCTGGACTCTGGAGTTCTTTACTATATTATCTGCAGGTCATGATACAAGACATGGAGACTCTTCAGACAAGACTATGATTCTGCTATTACATTGTCTTTGTATGGTAATACAGGAACTAAGGCAGAGCAGATGCATGAGCATGATGCTTGTTGTTGTGGAAACTGGAAGGCGATTATTAGCAGTTAGCAGCAGAATGAATGATCGAGTACTGATGAGCCTATTAGGCCACAGTTGCTGCGGCTCTTCGCCTTTCTGACTCATTTTTCGCGATTATGACTGATGTCGTGATACGGGTATGTCAGTTGGTGTAAATCTTGGTGAGATTTGGTAATGTTAAACATGATTTGGCGTGGGTAACAGGTAGCCTACCTGAAAGTTTTGTTTACATAAAGAATGTTCTGAGCTTGATGATGATGAATGGAACAGTACAGTACTCATGAAATGGATCATCACAATTTTGTGTATTTTATAGAGGTCAAATCTTCTCTTATACAAAGTAGTAGTAAGATATGCAAGTATTATGCACATTAGTAGTTGTTTAAGGGAGAAAATGATGAAAAAGATGGCCAAATCATTATTGGTAGGATCTAGTCCAAAATTCCAAACATCACCTATTATTAATGTTGTATGTGGGTTGACAATTGCTATCAGCATGTAGTTGTTGCTTACTCATCCTCTATAGTAGGAGTATATACAATGTGCAAGAATATATAATAGTCTTGAAGTCGAACACGAAGACAATTAAATCGATGTTACGGTCTTATTCGTGACATGGTTAAAACCAACCGATCGATCTTTGTATAGATCTTGTTAACTAGTACTTTATGTAAACTTTTTTTTTTTACAAAAACTTGGGAGAGACCACTTATTTATGGACTTTTCAAAAAGACAACATAATAGCATCATAATATGCGATGTTATCAATACAATGTCCAATGTTACTAATATTAATAATATGATAACATTCAGTAACATTGGACATTATATTGATAACATCACATATTATGATGATATTATGTGGTCTTTTTGAAAAGTCCACAAATAAGTGGTCTCTCCAAAGTTTTTCTCTTTTTTTTTTGGTTAACCATAGTTGTAAGTTTGTTGACGTTTATCAATCAGCTTATTTGTCTATTTCACATAGATAACATTGGCTATTTCAATTAGATAACAATTATGTTACATGGAAGTGCTAAACTAGATTATGAGAATTGATATTTGATACATAGTCGATTTCAATACATTTATTGAAAGGTCTCATTTGCGTGCATCCAGTAGGAATTGAACCTATGAATTCGCCAATTATGAGTTGGGTGCTTTAACTATTCAAGCAAGAACACTTAGGGGAATCCTCGTAAATTTTAAGAAAGTAATCCGGCATTTTAAGATGGTCTTCCAACGAGCTTACTAGAAGTTAAGTTATATTGTCAATTGAAACAACCTTTAACCTTATACTCAATTTTCTAAACATGTCCAACCTATCAATTATACTATCAACTCTCAATCTGATCTAAACTTTATATCCTACCCAATCACATCCGATCCGATCCGATCCGAACCATCGATTTCCCCTGATGAATGAGATGCAGGTAAGTAAAGTGGTGGTTGTGGAGTTGCCAGTTAATAATGTAAACTTGTTGGTAAGAAAGTTAGATTCTTCCCATTTTCATGTCCACACCACACAATTATTATTATCAATTTCTACATATCCATCACTTTCATTATTTTGATTCTATTTATCACAACATAAAAATTAAAAAAATATTTAAAAGATATTCTAGTTCCAAGTCTCAAAGGCTATGTTCAAATTTGTTTTGTTCAGTTCAGAAATTTTCAATTTATCGAACATATAACCTAACAGTAACTAGCACAGATTAGTAGATAACTCAACAACGGAAAAATATTGGCGGGAGATGGAATCTACCAGTCAATTTGAAGCTACTAGCAGCTTTACACACAACCAAAAATTCAACTGATGATCATATATGTAGTCATGTAGTGTAATGCTCACCTCATCTATTGCAGGCAATCAGCTAAATCATATTCATAATTACTCTGCAATTCTTGCTTCTTGATATGTAAGAAATTGAAGATATGAAACTCAGTTGGTTTATGTCGAATCTGTCGTGCGAGAGATCGTTCACCGTTCACGAGTCTCATGTTGAGTCGATGGCATCTTCCGTGATCCGGAGTAAGTCTCGTAACACTTCCATGTTTACTATCTTTTGTCACTCTACTCTTAACTTACTTGTGGATAATCGTGTCACATTACTATAAGTTGATACGAGTCAATCAGTAATTTCTTATTTCTTTGCGGTTGTAACATTGTAGTTATTCACTCTTGTTCGTTGTTTTTCCAACTTGCAATATGCTCGTAGAGTTCCCAAAAACAATATGAACAAGAAACACAACATGTGCATGCTTATGAGAATCATTGTGTAACACAATGAATTGTCGAATACTTGAATTTGATGTCGAAAAGTAAAGGAAGAAGCAATAGTTTAGTTCAAATGATCAATACTATACTGCATAATTCGAGCAATAATCTAAATAATAATAACTCCATAGAGCGTACATTAATAAATTAATGTAACAGAGTTACAGAAGTTACAGGGCCTATTGGGGTGTAAGGTGGTCCAACGGAACGGTAGGGAGGAATGAGTGTCAATTAGGAGGAGGTCAGTGGTTCGAATCTTGCAGAGGGCAAATTTATAAGATTTAAAGGGAATGTTCAAGACTTCAAGTATCTACGTAATAATTTACCGATTCAAAAACAAAAGTTACCAGGACCTATTATGATGGACCTAGACCTGGGCTCAAATGTAGGTACATGGGCCGATCCAGGCCTCATGAAACCCAGTCTAGTCTATTGTTAGTTCAGAGTCCAGACAAACACCAACTATTTTTTTCTTGTTCACTGGTGTCCGCTTATGCGACTAATTCAATCGAGTATCGTCGAACCCTTTTGAGGAGGGGCCTTTCTCAGCAGCGTCTTTTACATTCACAAGGCTCGAACTCGAGATCTTACTTAAGTGAAGTCAAGTTCCTTACCGCTTAAGGCTCTGTTCTTTTCAACTGAGATTTTCGGAACTGAACTGAACTGATCTGAACTGAACTAAACTTAAGTGAAGTATAAATTTGAACTAACCAACCCTGAACTAACCAACCCTGAACTGATCTGAACTGAATTTGAAAATAACAGAGCTTAAGCCAACAACCGTTAAAAGTTAATAGCATTATTAATTACATAAAAATAAAAATAAGAAAATACTAGAATTGTTAAATATGTAGTGAGGGTGACAAGAGAGAGTCTTAATTGTAGTTCCATTTATGTAATAAGTACAACACTGGATCCTTTCTGGAACTCACACTCACAAATTACTTGTTTAGGCAAAACAAAATTTTGAGCTCACTATTTATTTATTTATTTAATTGATTAATTATTATAATTTTACATAATTCAACTTCACTGATTATCATAT
>JAYMSL010004989.1:0-10547 GCA_036897195.1 Plantago coronopus
GATGAATTCGGGAGAGAGAAAGATGATGGATTGCGACGGGGCTACGGCAGACGGGAGTGGACTGGACGTGCTGGGCGACGTGGATGATGAAGGTGGATTGGTCAGGCAGAGGAGGAAGGGAGGAGGAGGAGAGAGGAAGAGGAGGGTGTAGAGATAGAGAGAGAGAGAGAGCGGTCATTAGAGAGAGAGAGACTGTAAATGTAAATCTAATTTAGGTTAGGGATATGTTTAGTAATAATAATAATTACAGAAAAATATAATAAAAAGTTCGGTTCTCAGATTTAACCGACAACCGACGGTTTTTAACTGAACCGAACCGAGAACCTAAATTTATGTGGACCGAGAACCGAACCGATTTAACCTCGGTTGATTTTTTCAGTTCGGTTCTCGGTCGGTTCTCAGTCCAGGCGGAGGGGCGGCAGGTGGAGGAGGAGGGAAGAAACGGCTGGGTGAGGTCTGTGTAGAGGTTTAGTTGATGATGGGGAGGAATGGAATGGAGGATGGCTATGTATTTTTTTTACTGTAATACAAGATGTTTTTGAAAAAACCCTAGCTAAAATTTGGTCCAGTTCGGTTTGGACCGGAATTTTTCCGGGTTTGGACCGGACCGAGGGCCGAATTTTTAGATTTGCTGGATTGAGGACCGGATCGGTTCGGTCCGGTCTCCTATATGCTCAACCCTACTTGTAGTAATATTATATTACCGTTTATTTTTTTTTTTTTATTTTTATAAAAAAGAGAAACCTATATTAATGTGGGTAATTTGACAAATATAATTATCTATTGCTGCCTAATACAGGCTGACTAAATTCATATAAAATTAGCAAGTTGGACTATTTTGTTGTAACAATTTATTAGTTAATATCAGATTATCCAATGATAATTTTCTCTTTAATCCTAATTAGTTTGAATCCCAGTATTCGTTAGAAACCTCAATGACACTCGGTCGAGTTTTATACATATCTCCCTTCATAAGTAAAGTTTTTAACTTATCGAGATTTCTTAACACATGAGTAGTAACCCGCATTTGTAAGAAAGTATGTATTTATAACAATACGATTAGTTTTAAGAATATTAGATGATTGCTTAATTGATGAGAAATAAAATTAAAAAAGAAAAATGAATGATTGTAAAATTGAGTTTAGGGAAATTATTAATCCAATGTCAAATTCAAAATATTATGTTGTATTCGGTTAGTAGTTTAACATAACTTTCAAATTGAGTGCCAACCATTCCATTGATATTTTATTTGTACATAACTCTTAAATCGAGTACTAACCATTCCATTGATATTTTATTTGTTAGGCTCTCGAATATTTTTTTTTAGATTGGGTTCTAGAAACCTCTACTCTCTCTTTGAACGCCAAGGGTACCACAAATGCTGCCCCGAGTAGCACCCAAGTAGGTCTGTGAGTCTGTCAATGTTGGGTTAAAATCCAAATCCACAAGCTTCGCCAAGCTGGCCCATCTTTATTTCCTCCATTACAATCCAAGTTAACTTGATTGATACTAAACCTCGCATAACACTTCGCGTTTCATTTGCTTGCCGTTGATTCTGTGAACCGACAAGTGATCGATCAGTTCGTCAGCTCTCTTACTTCCAAGTTCCAGAGACCCCCGGTGAGCTATATTCTTCATTATTGTAGATGCAGACTTATATTTGCATTGCCTACCAGGTGTTCGACGAAAGTCCTGACTGAAAATTCTGTAGAAAACACTTCTATTGATATCTTTTTGTCGTTATTTCATGCTAGCTAGAAGCTTTTGTAAGAAGATGATTATGATTTACTTTCTAATGTAGCTTTTTTTCCTGTCATATGAATGTGATTTAAGCATGAGCTCCTAACTTCTTACTTCTTACATGGAAGAGTTAAGTTAAACTAGGGTAACAGTGTAACAGATACAGATACATTGTTTCGAGTTGAAAGACAATGGTGTATTTGTACTAGAATCCTAAATATGCGAAACCCTCACAAGCTGTCGCCTAAAATTGATATGGGGATTATTGGGCATAATTTCTGTTAGCTAACTGTGGCCTCCTTCAGCTCTAACAGCTATCAGATTCTTCTGAGTTAGTGGCAAATGAAGAGGCGCTGGTTTGAGAATGATGACATCCCCAGCCAAATACTATGCTTACTGTCAGCCAAAACGTTGCACCGAACAAAATATGTTTCCAGAGACTGGTACGATCTTATCTCAGATCGCTCATTCATCCGCCTCCAAATAAATAAGAAAGAGCCAGTCTCGGGATTTTTCTTTCAGGAGGTATCGGAGTGGTCAGATAATGAAGACATGCAATCTATAAGCTATATACCAGTTGGAACAGTTAATGTGAATGTGCATCGAGATGTTCTAAGTTTTCTCCCTGAAAGTGTTGTTATTCTGTCCTTGAACAACGGGTTCTTATGTTGTCGAAGCTGTCTTCCTGTATCTGAACCTAGTATTTATGTTTGCAACCCTTTAAACAAAGAATATGTGACCCTGCCTTGGCCTAAATTCACGGTGAGCACTAGTGTAGCCTTGTTTTTCGACCCTATTCAGAACCCTATTGTGACTTCAACTGATTTCATGCTGGTGGCTGTGAGTCATACTGAGATTCAAGAGGACGAGTTCTGTTTCATATTCGATATTTATTCATCAAAAGAGGGGTCATGGAAAAAGTCGAAAGAATCATGTCAATGCAGTCAGAAGTTGGCTAAAAACAAAGGCATGCTTGTTGATGGAATCTTGTATTGGCTCACTGAAGGTTCTGAAATCCTCATGTTTGATCCTGAAAACGAGCTGTCATGGTTGATAACACCACCATTACCTGTGCAAGAATATGATAACATGCCAGAAATGTGTATTGGAGAATGGGAAGGGAAGTTGCATTGCGTGACCATATCAGTTGACGGAGTTCAATTATGGGTGATTGAAGATGAGTTTGCTTCTCAGTGGTTTTTGAAAGTTTCATTGTCTTTAGAAGAACTGGAGAAAGCAAATGCAGATGTTTTATATAACATAAAGAGTAAGGTAGCAGGCCATGTTTCGAGGGACACACGTCCTGGGTTGGATCCTTTGGCTTTTAAAGATGGGATGATGCTTGTAAGGGCGTCTTCAAAAGTCTGTGTATACAACTTTGAAACTGGGAGAATGAGGAAACTATGTAACATTGAGACACTAGGGCCGAAATCCATGTATTCACCTATTGTTGTTCCGTACACCATGAGCTTGGTTCCACTGATGTAGGAAAAAACCGTCTCTTTTTGACTTTTGGGAAACTCTTAATCTATGCAATGTACTTAAGATTGAAGAGTCTATGTTGGACTAACCGACTAAGTAGATTGAAGTTTATGCTATATAACTTACATTTGTATGTTAAAAGAGAAGTGATGTAACTACTGGTGTTCATTTTCTGCCTATGTCCGTAAATGGGATTAGTTCTTTTGGGTTGACAGGATTTAGAGAGAGATTTGGTTATGGCGCTAAGGCGTATGCTTGGATTTTCTGATGGAGAATTGATGAGGTCAGATGCAAAACCATGTACGCGCTTGATGAGGCACACTGCTGGCATCTTTTCTGTTGGAGGAGCACTTGGATTTTGGGTTCTATGTCGTTTGCATTACGGTGTGTATTTTTTGTGCCTTTTATTTTTCTTTGGTTCTGAATGTAGTTGGCTTTTATTCTTCTTTGCTACTGCCAGAATCCTTCATTCTTGTCTTGTCATAAGTATCTGAGCCTCTGAGGTAGCAGTTGTCATTTGGTTTGTTTACATTACATCTCTATTCAAAACTTGTAAGAACACATAGTATCTATCAAAAATCATTACTTCTAATGCACTAGAACATATGCGAGCAGGTTATATAAGCTGGCAAAAAGAGCACCTGATTTATATGTATGAAGTGATAGGATATTTGTATTCGAGTATATCTGGAGCACTTTTAGTTTGATTGCATGTCCCCTTGTTTGGGTTATAACTTGGAAGTTTCCTCTTAACTCTTTAAATAACTGGGTGCAGTAAAGTGTAGTTTGTAATATTTAAGAGACACAGAACATATTTAGGATATATAGTGGCTTAATGTCCACAAAGACAAAGTGATGAATGTTTCATGCCATGACAAAATGCAGGGTTTTTTCAAATGGCAGGCGTGCTCACTGATCTCTTTCGTTTCATTGGAATGGAATATCTCGTGTCAATGAGTTGTAATCCTTGAGTTTTCTCATTTTTGTCTGTTGGTCTCCTTTTGAAGTGTTTGGTGTCGATACTAAGATTCTCTCATGTTTGAACTTCTTTGGTACTAGACGGATACATAGAAATCCCTAAATATAGGATATGGATATGTCTAGGATGCATTAAGGATACATTAGCATTTTTGTTTTCTAATTACATATAACATATTAAAGATATGCAAGATATGATGAATTGTAAACCCAAAACCATGTTTTTATATATGCAGAATCCTTTCTCCTGACTATAGTTCTTGTAAATCCTTTTGGACTATTTCTTTTCAGCCTCCATCCTTAAAAGAACTAAGCAAACCCTGGGAGTCTTGCTTCTAAAAGTGAACAAATAGATTAAAAGGCAGGATACATATTTCAAAAGGATCTGAGAAATTATCTATGGATACGTCTACCTCATAGAAGTATCAGTGTCCCTCCACCGAGTGGCAAAGAAACTCAAATATTGCAGAGGATCTTAATGTCTTGTTTCATTCAGTTTTAAGGATGTTATGACATAATTCATACATCATAGCATAATGACCCCTTCAGTGAAAAGCTGTCATCTTTATCTACTCAGCATATGCCTTGAAATCCCTTACATGCACGTCTACTGCTTTAATCATCTCTTTTCTGTGATGCAGGTCCAAGAGTCACAACTCCTCGAGCTCTTAGATGGGCTGCATGTGGAGCAATTTCTATGAGCAGTGGCACGGCCTTGTTGGTTCGTCTGTTAAGTCCTGAATGTGAACCTCAAAACATAGCAGCTTATGACCATAAAAGTTAAATCCCAGGTCCTCTCAATTCTGGTTGAACTAGCAGATATGCATTAAACGTATTGTATGACATAACCGTATCTTCAGATTAAATCGTGTCTTATTCGGTGCAGAATCCTTCTTATATGTAGCACAGCACAGTATTCATCTGTCTTTGTTTTAGGTTTGTCCATGACCAGTACTTAACAAGAAGCCAACCGGACACTGATTGAGTTGATGATGACTTGTCTTGTCTTAATGCATTTAACCATTCTTTCATCCTTGTATATGCATCCGTGTGAATTGAGTATTTTAGGATAATCACGTATCCTTAATGGGGTGGTTCTTTTCTAAGTATAATCCAGAAATGAAAGGGTCTTGTCAAAGTAGCAAACAGTGATCCGCAATTAAGGAAAGCAAAAGAGAAAAGAAAGACCTGTAAGTTGCAGGACTAATAAGGAGTGCTTGCTTGTTAAGTTTGAGTCAACTGTTAACGTGCCTCCAAATCATACAGGAAAAGACCTTTATTTGGCAATTAGCACCTTATTACTGATTACCCGTTCTAGTAAAGCTCTTATCCATAAACAAAGGCTGCAGGTATAGCTGCCTGCAGTAAGGTGTTTCTTTCATGACTTTGCCTTATCATTCCATTTAGGACTTTGATAAAGTCCAATTACTATATAAAATTAACAGATTAGTAGTGTATATGTACTGATGTAAAGAAAATGTTTTAACAGAAAGCGATTGGGCAAACAGCATGACAACTGACAAGTATTAAAGTTTATTTACATTCATAGCAACGATCAAGTTGATCATAAAAGTAATTAATGACGGTGCATTGACATTATCAATTGTAAATGGGGAAGTGACAACCAAAAATCATCAAAGAACATGAAAACCATGTTATTTTTATCAAATTCTTAAATAAAGCGATTTTTTTAAATCATATATTAAAAAACTGAAATGGAAGTAATTTTCGTTTATTTATGATATTTTAAACATCTGTCGACTGTCGGGATATTTTTTTTGTTTGTTGAAATGGAGTTACGTATAATTGGTCCCAGAATATGAAAAATCTTGAGAACTTGTTACCACTATATTCAAATCAATAAAAAGACAATCAACATACACTCAATTGCTGGGGTGTTTTATGATGCTCTTTTTTCCAATGAAAAGATGACTAAAATACAACCGGGTGTTTGATGATGTTTATTTCGCTATAAGCAAAAGCGGTTAATGGCTGTCTCATTTTGATGGGATTACATTGAAACATAATTAGAAGACAATATCAATGTTAATGTGGCAAAACTTCTAATGATAATCAATATTTCTCTAAATTAGATTTTTGCAAAATGGAGTACATATATAAATACTATTATCAGCATGCAGAAGTCATTAACCCAGTAGTGAATGGTGATATATCAATTCGTTTATTAATTGATTGAATAATAAAATAGTCAATTATTTACACACTAGAAATCAGAAGTGGAGACAGAAAGTAAAATTTAATGTTCATCATCATCATCATCTTCCTCAATCCAAATCACCTCTCTGCATATTCATCCCAAAATTCCAAAACCATGGATTTTAAGATTCTCAATCCAAATCCTTCACGTTAATCTCTCCAATTCCAACAACGGTTATCAATGGAAACTCCCTCTACCTCCACTATCCAAATCATTTCACGCATTTTGGGCGTGCGAAACAACCAAAAATTCAAAACCACCTTCAAATGCAAAAAACGCAAAACCAAATCTCACCCGCCGCCCCGGCGCCACCCTACGCCGCAAGCCACCAATAAGCCCTTGCCAATCATCACTCAGTCCCAAATCCGGTCCGAATTCTCCCATCATGACCCGGACATCGCTCGAATTAACAACGGCAGCTTCGGGTGCTGCCCTGCTGCCGTAATCGCCGCCCAGCACCGGAAGCAGCTCGAATTCCTCCGCCAGCCGGATTATTTCTACTTCAACGTCCTCCAGCCGTCAATACTCCGGTCTCGCCGCCTCATACAAACCCTAACCAACGCCGATCACATCGACGAGATTTCAATCGTCGACAACGCGACTACAGCTGCTGCTATCGTCCTCCAGCACACCACCGGGTCTTTTTCTAATTTTCGCCAAGGAGACGCCGCTCTGATCCTCCACTATGCTTATGGAGCTGTGAAGAAATCGGTGGAGGTGTATATCACGCGCGCCGGTGGACACGTTGTGGAGGTTCATTTGCCGTTTCCTGTTAAGTCTAAGTCGGAGATAGTGTTGGAGTTTCGTAAGGCGCTTCAGTTAGGTAAGGCGAATGGGAGGAGGATTAGGCTGGCTGTGATTGATCATATTACTTCTATGCCTTGTGTTGTTATACCTGTTAAGGAGTTGGTTAAAATGTGTAAGGATGAGGGGGTTGATAAGGTGTTTATCGATGGAGCGCATGCCATTGGGAATGTGGAAGTGGATTTGAAGGATATAGGTGCTGATTTTTATACTAGTAATCTGCATAAGTGGTTGTTTTGTCCTCCGGCTGCTGCATTTTTGTATTGTAAAAAGTCGGATGAGCGTTCGGAGTTGCATCATCCCGTGGTGTCTCATGAGTATGGGAATGGGTTGGCAGTGGAGAGTGCGTGGGTGGGAACGAGGGATTACAGTGCGCAGCTTGTGTTGCCGGAGGTGATGGAGTTTGTTGACCGCTTTGAGGGTGGGATTGGGGGTATAATGAAGACGAATCATGAGAAGGTGATGGAGATGGCAGAGATGTTGGCGGAGGCATGGGGGACAGAGTTGGGGGCGCCACCAGAGTTGTGTGCTAGTTTGGCTATGGTGGGGATGCCAAATTGTTTGGGGATTAAGAGTGATAGGGATGCATCGAAGATGAGGAAGCATTTGAGGGAAGGTTTCAAAATTGAGGTGCCGATTTACTATAGGGCACCAATGGAGGGAGAGGTGGACTCGATAACAGGGTATGTTAGGATTTCGCATCAGGTGTATAATGTGGTTGAGGATTACTATAGGTTAAGGGATGCTGTGAACAAGTTAGTTGTGGATGGTTTTACTTGTGCCCTTCTTAACAAATGAGAAGGTACTTCTCTATACTCATTATCATTCTTTTGCTTTGTAAGTTAAGATTCCTTCATACTTATCATCTCCATGCAGACCTTTTAATATTTGTTAATGATATTGGCAATCAAAATCTTGAAACTGTTGTTAAAGAGAATAACTGGGGTTCTTTGCTATTCTATATTCTTGACTGTCATTGATGTGTAATATTGCACTTTATAATTATATTTAGCTTCCGGCCTTCCCCTTTAGTTTACTGCTGTACTATCCGTTGGCTGATGAGTAATGCCAGACATAAGTAAAACGGAGAAGTGGTTTCCTCGTTCATTTGTGGGTTTTTTCCGTGTTGACCTGTCATGATACCTGCTAGGTGTTTGTGAGCCTTGATCTTGTGATATATGCTGATTGTTGTTATATAGTTATGTTAGTAGGGCCCATGTTAGTATTGGGTATCAGGGGAGCTAATGTTTAACTTTTTAAATTACTAGTGTCTAGTACCATTGACACACGTGTATACCTGCGAGTTTATTTCACACAATAAGTTTATATTTTTCTATATGTAAAAAAAGGTTAAGCATTTGAATTTGTATTTATTTTTAGATAAAAGGAGGTTTTTCTCCTATTTTTTAGGGAACTTTAGGGGACATTTACTTATGAGATAATAATAGATTTCATGAAATTGAGTTTCTCAGCATCTTTGGGAATTGAATCGGTTGTCTATGATTTAGAGTTAATTTCCTTTATCATTTATATCATATGTTCTTACCGAGTAATGTAGATGACTATGTCATTTACAAATAAGAGATTGATCCTGCTATTCTGGCCACCTGGATGTTAAAGTATAGTATGCCGTCCAAGTCGCTAGAGACCACACGTCTTTCTTGTCTTACTCTCTTGGTTTAGATACTACTGCTGGTAAATGATTATTACTGCAATTAGTACTCCTTTATATAGTTTTTTCTTCAGTTAAGACATAACTAGAGTGGTTTTCTGTTGAAGATTAGGGTCCACTAAACCAAGTAACATGCTTCTTTTCATCTGGGTTAAGAAAGCCAACGTATATATATAGATGGAGTAAGAAGTAGTCCAGTGTATTGAAGAGAGTGAGATAGTATGTAGAGAAATCAGAAACGCTGCATCCCTACTTCAGATCAATCAACCCAAGAATAAATGTTTTGGATTTTAACAAGAAATAAATTCAAATGGTGAGAAGATTTTTAAATGAGAGTAATCAAGTACTTTGAGGAAACTGCCCTCAAAAAAAAAAAAAAAAGTACTTTGAGGAAACTCTAGCTATTTTATGGTTGGTTATGTTTACATCAATGAATAAAAGAAAAATTTTGTTGGTGAGGTATGATGTTCATGCATTTTGAAGTAAGGTGGAGGAGATTATGGCTGCAAACATCCCGAACTTTTGTTACTGTTTCCTCAATTTTTCTGCTTAAATTATCTTTTGTCAATGTTCTCTATACCACTGGACACTGGTCAGATGGTATTTAGAGTCTATCTCCCCCACGTTTTTGGTCTCCTATTAGTTTTTATAGGAGGGAAAAAAAAGATGCCTGACATAGTTTGTTTCATTTATTTGGCAGCTTACTGGAGAGCAGTGGAAAACATCAATGATATCTTCAATTCAGAATGCAGAAAAGGGGGAAAATGCATTGCCATAGTGAATTCAAAGCATTCCAGTGCTACCCTCGGCATTCCGGGGTGGTGTCAAAGGGCACTGAAAAGAATAATGTTGGCTTTGCATGATCAGTCAACAAGAGCTCATCTGTAACATAGTAACTGTGGCTTGAACAGTTCATGTACTGGTGCTTAACTAATTGGCTTGTGTGTTCATCTTCTGGACCTATGGTCTGTTGATAGTATTTCTCATCTGTTTTAACACCCTAGATGAACCATGCTACTTGAATAATCTAATTGGTGATAGTTGTTTTTGCAGACCAGGTGTAGCACATATGACATGTAATCTGTGTTTTCTAGATTTTGCATAGACTGCATATTGTAACTACTTTTAGCGTTAATAATCTAATTGGTGATATGTTTCCATTGTCCTTCCCCTTGTACAAGTTACTGATCAATAGCATGTACTACTACTTGTTAGGAAGGTGATGCACATCTGTGAGTAAATACGTTGAGTGAAACTTGATCTTGCACTCGATTGTATGACTTTGTTCTGGAGTATTAGTTGAACCTCGCACTGTCGCACATGTAGCAGTAGCGGTAGGAGGCGAGAGTTACTGGGTACCAAACTCCTGTCTCTTGTGCATTCTTCATTCTTCAAACATTTCGAGTTGGTATTGGGGGCACCATCATTACCATGAGATTCAGAAGGTTTCTTACTTGATTCCAATGTGACACATGCAGTTTTGCAATTCCCTTTGGCATTGGGGCTCTGTTCTCTGAGTCGTTCGTATATACAGTCGACTTCACTTAGCCTAGCCCGTTTGGATGCTGGTTTATTCTCAAAGGACCATGGACCACGCATCATATCTCGTTTTTTTTTTCAGCAAGAAGCTCAAATTGGAACAATATCCTATCT
>JAYMSL010004990.1:0-10547 GCA_036897195.1 Plantago coronopus
ACTTTTTTGTATGATCTTCTGGATGACATAATTAGCATACTGGTCTTTCATCATAATCTGAGGAACATGAACACAACAACCTTGTGAGGATATAGAAATTATCTGAAGTCTGAACAACTATATTTTATCAAAAGGATAACGGAATGGTGAATATGCTGCAAGTTGAATTAGTTAAACTGAACAATGTATACGACTTGCATATCTTAAAAGATAGACAAAGAAGCAATACACACGAAAGAACATAATAGGCAGCATCATTCTTAGTGGTATAAATCACAGAACAAGTGCTTTCATTTTTTCTTTTTTCCTGCACACGAATTGCTACATAGAAAATGTTATACTAGTCCGATTTTAGATGATAAACCCTACAGGATAAGGTTTTCTACTTAATGTACCTCGAATGAATTAATAAAATCTTAAAATTTTAACAACTTGATAAAAGATGACGGGGGAAGAGCTACAGGATAAGGTTTAAAGCTTACAAATGCATGTGTACGGCAATTAATAAATACAATAGCACGCATAGAGTGTCACGTGGAAGGTGTCAAATTTTTGTCAAACCTCAGGAGGCATGGTTATATTCTCTTGTGTAGTTACCAAATACTTCTGAAGATCATCAGAACTTTCCAAAGTTTGCCAACCACTTTTGGACGAGTAAAAACTAAAACAGCGAGCCTCGTAAATGATATTGCACAGCTTTAGAAAAATAAACTAAAAGACCAAGGCGCAACGGCAATCGAGAAAAGATATATTAATTCATGAACTATCAGTGTTTGTAAAAAGAGAGAGGGAATGCCGTACCCATAGATTCTCATTCTTATCAGCACTTCCAACAATCTCCTTTATCAGCATGTCTCTTGATGTAGACTCACTATACTCAAGACATTTTTCGACAACATTGGATGCAAACTTATGCTGGCTCAGCTGCACAATAGATTTGGCTAATTTCTCAATAATTGTCATCCTTTCACGAGGCTTACTTCTCTCTAACACATGCTGCCAATCAAAATTAAAAAGTCAGATATCAAAGAAATGAGAACAATTATATAATTTTTTTAAGAACACAACAGAACATAATATCCACTCATGGTTCACATTATCAAAGAGAGGGGAGGATAAACAAAACGAAAAAAGAGAAATTTAACCTGCGTCACATAGTTGCCATATTGATCTTGAGCCAGTGAGGAGACTGACTCCACGATCTCATCTACTATGAACTGTGTTTGTGATTCATCTTTACAATGTTCCAAGACTCTCTTTAAACCCAATCACAGAAAAGAAAAAAGAAAAAACAGTTAAGCATTCCAAACTAGGCAGCTAAAAATGAATGGTACAATTAAGGTAGCTATAGTCTCCAGGAAGAGTGTAATTACCTGAATGACACGGCAGCCATAAGGATGCATAGAAAGTGTGGCCACTTGTCCACGAAATGAAGAAATAATGAAATGGACTCTATCTGAGGGAATGCTCTCAATGCATTTTTGTATAACATGATTCCCGTTTTGATCACGGACACATCTTGTCACGTGTCCGTCCAGCTCTTTGACAAGCCTTACCTTCTGTTCTAAGTCAATAACTTCTAGAGCCTACAACATTGGATACAAAACATAAGATTGTCATAGATCTAGACAAAAAGAAAAGGGAGATCAGAGTTGTCAAGTTATTCATTTTTTCAAAGCACTATGAGAGAATCCACTTTGTGTTAAATCTAAATCCTGCCCCGAATGCCAGAAGCTATAGCTACTTTCAAATTTTAACATTATATTAGCATCATTCATCTTCAAGGGCAGAATACACATTTCATTATCTTATTGAGAAAGAGATCTCATTATGAACATAGGATTTTAACAACTTAAGCAAGTGTGCCGATTGAAACTAAAAGCTCAAAATAGTAAATATGAAAAGACAACCCTTCAGATTCATGCAGACAATCTCAATATATAACACAGTTCAAGTACTAGTCTGCTGCTATGCCCTCCTTGTCATCAAAGAATGCTACTCCCTCCGTCCAACAAAACTTTACCCACTAGGGTTAACGCACAGTTTAAGAAAATGAGTTAAAGTAATGAAGTAAATGAAAAAGTAAGTGGGTAGATTACTTGTTGATAAATAAGTAATATTGATGTTAAAATAATGTATTAGTGTGTGGGGTAACTTCCTTATTTGGTAATGGGTAAAGTCGTGTGGGACACCCGAATAAGGAAAGTGGGTAAAGTTTTGTGCCACGGAGGGATTAGTATTTTTTTCTTCTCTTTATTGGTTGGCTGAGTGAAAAAAAAAAAGTGAACATACATAAAAAGGGCTTCTGGATTTAAAATTATGGGCAGCACTGCAGCAAATGAAAAAAATAGCAACCACACATTCAAGCAAGTGAAACTTAAAAGCAGTCCTAATATTGGCACAGGAAAAGATATTTACCTTTTGAATTACACGACATCCATACATCTGCAAACTCAAAGGTAGGATTTGACCTTTCAGTTGCTCTGCAAGGTCCCTCCTTTGCTCCGGGCTTCCATATTCAAAAAGCTGTTCATGTTCATGGGATAGCATTGGTTATACTAATTATCAACAAAATAAGCGCGATTTAACCAAATATATAAAGAATGTACCTTCTGAATAACATAGTTTCCGAAAACATCGGTCATTAGGTTGGAAGCATAAGGGATAACTTCCCTAAAGACACAGACTTTCTCTTCAACTCGACATGTCTCCAGCCTCTGTTGAATGAATCTACTTCCATGTTGATCAACACTGCAATAGAAACTACAGATTAGCCACAAGCAGAACAGCCAGTTATCATTAACCACAAAGAAAAGAGACTGGTTGGTGAATAACTTGCCTAAGTTCACCAATATATCCTGATATATCAGACAGCTCAAATCTTTGACCTTTACCCGTTTTTAACTCTTCGAGTAAAGAATATAAATTTGTGTCATTGCAGCGACGGTTATGGAGTCCATGAGATTTGGAGCTACCATTAGGTGAGTGAGAGTGACCCATGTTACTCCTCCAACTAGGACTTGCGACCGATGCACCAGGAGAACCACCACCAGCAAAAGAATAATGATTCAATTCATTACCACTTCTGAGGTTGGAAGTGTTGTAAACGGCAGCAGAGAAATGTGGATGTTTATGGTTGTTCGGCGAAACATGCTCTGCCTCTTTTCTTTGGTCATATCTCGGGGTTTGATGACCATATGACACCGGGACAACTGGCTTGATATACTGCAGATGAAAAGGGTCAGTGCCATGTCGTAAAGGAATTCTTTGACCATAAAACTTCTGTAGATTTTGCATGTCACTTCCAAGTACACTGCCTCCGTTTGGAACTCCAGGAGTGCTAAGAGAAGCAGCATTGAAGACCACAGGAACAGCTCCATTGGGGAGATACCCAGCCATATATGTAGGTAAAACAGCAGGGTTATATGTGTAAGCACCCATGCCATACTGTGAAGGGAAGAAACCAGTTGGGTGCACACTGGGATAAAACGGACTTGCTGGAGTCAATAAAGTTGGTGCTGCATAGAATGGAGATGCAAACCCAGGCGAATGGATCACGGGTTGAACTGTTGTTGAAGCATTTGAAGAAACATAATGAAACTGGTTTGAGCTACTATATGCATGACTAATGCCTGGGTAAATCAGCTGAGGGTAAGAGGGTTGAACTAGAAATCTATTGCCCCCTGCTGGAGCTGCTTGCTGTTGTAACATGTTTTGAGAGTCCAAATTTGACGAACCAGAAGCATTTACAATCTTTAGGGTTTCAGGACGGGCAGTTGAGAGATTATGCAGCAACTCAACTCTTGAAGTATTTAAGTCTCTTTCATGTTGGGATGGCTCAACTACAATCCCCTTGGTGTCATCATGTGATGAGACTAGGCTCGAATCGTCTGAGCTGGATGAGTTTATATGGGAGTCAGATAATGCAGCTTCTTCTGTAGATTTATGAGACATGGTACGACTCTGATCACACGAAAAATACAGTGCTTGGTGAGAATCTTTCTGCAAAAAGTAGAATGGAAAATATGCAAGTTTTGCATATCAAATTAATGAAACTATTTCATATCTGTGGAAGCAAGAACAGTTCACCTGGTCTTCGTCCGACAAACCATTACAATAATCCGGAGTCGCTGTTTCTTCCAGAGACACAGACGAGCTCTCTCCATATGATAGATCCTTGGCAGAGTCTTCCTCTTGAATATCGAGCTTATTCCTGGATAATTGTACAGAGCCATCTGTATATAGATTATGTGAAGTTGTCTGCCAATCACTGACATCACTAGTACCACGGACACGAGTTGTGCCAATGCGAAATTGCAATGATCTCCTATTAATGGAGGAAATATTTTGGTTTACCAAACCAGGATTCAAAGTGGATTTCCTTTTGGAAAACATGCTTTCAATTGCTGCAATGGATCCTTCCATGCTTGGTGGTGCACTCCCACTCCGGCTCGGGATAACATCTAGATCAAGGCTCTGAAAACTTTGACCTTTGAAGAACAACCCAAGATCTTCGATGGCTATCTTGGTGGATGGTGGTCCATACCTTGTAGACTGCTGCGGGGCTGGCCATTTATCTTTCCCGTCCAATATCCTAATGGGACTTTCAGTTGCCATTACAATTGTGATAGTTTTCTCTGGTGTGTATTACAGGTAGATGTTATAAAGGACTTCCTGAGCAATAATTGAGATAATCAGTTGACTCCACATGAACTCAATTAAGAAACCAACAAAGGCAGCAAACATCCAACGGATTTACAACGGATAAACCTATGTAATATACTAACATGTAAAAATCATAAGTGCAGAACATAAATGAGAGGTGACATAGCTTGATAATCGAGGCTAGCAGAAAGAGAGCAAAGGAAATCTATAAGCTCTTCAATGCTTTTTCCACACATAAAATAGACAAATAATAAGATTATTTCACCGAGTTGTGTCAAATTGGAATGTATGGATATTATCAGATTTATATATTTCACTACCATGCGCGCCCAAAACAAGATTCAAATATTCAGTTAACGAAATATTCCTGAACAAAACATCATTTACCGTAATGGTAGTTAACAACCAGGTATAAAACCGAATCATTTAACAAACATCCTAGATTCAAGTAGTTAACACATCTCTTCAACTCAGGCTATTACCAGTTATAACTCACGATGCACTCTCTAAACTCTATCCTAGCATCCTCATTCCTGATCACATATACGGAAGCCCACCACTCCCTCTTCTCTGAACAGACACCGTCAACGCGTAGCTTAAACTTCACATAAAGCACTAGTCATAAATGCTAATAGGCAGTTATGCACTCCACTATTCTTTAAGATAACAAGGTTGACTATCCAAAAACAAAAGCATACATTCAGTTGCAACTCTCCAATCATTACCACTTTCTTCCTCACTCAACATCAAGAAGTGCATAGTAATCCATCAGACAAACAGCACATCAACCATAAAAGAAGTCCACGCTATCGACGAAACACACAAGTCACATACTCCATTCTTGATTCCCCTTACGTTTTCGGTCAATTTACGAACACTTCCATCAACAACATGCTCCAATAGTTCAATTCAACAGATAAACAACAATCAAGAGCCATTCAGCTCAAGTCAATCAACAAAATCACCAAAACTACCAGCTAAACAGTATCTTAGAAACGTCAAGTAACTAACCATAACCACACAAGCAAGCAAGAAAAGGTCAACTGTTCCATAAACTCCACCAGAAACTAACAAAAACAGTTAAAAGAACCAAACTCTAACCATTTCCAAGTATAACAAAAGAATCAAGAAACATACCCAGGTAGTTGGCGTGCAGTGTTTGCAGTTAAAGAAAGAAAGAAACCCTTGTTGTGTGTGTCAGAGAAGGAGATAAAAAAGAATCTGGGGAGGAATTTGGTGGTGCTGAGTTGGGAAATGAGGACGAAAATGGGGCTTGTTTGACAATGTATAGAAATGAAGGCGACAGCAAATGGGGCTTTTTTGCCGTTTTCTTGCAAAAAGGGGTGAAAATGTGGTAATTTCCAGAGACATTGGACTGATTTGGAAATATTTAGGGGACAAATAATTGGCTAGTGGAGTAGTGTTGAATGGATTGATTGAATGATTTGCATACGCTATCGGCATTCATGTGGCGTGAGGTTTTGTCTGCTTCTTTCAAATAAGCGACATTATTTTTTGGGCATAGGCTTAAAATATCTTCTAAGTTTCATGGGCTTATTTGCAGTCTGGTGCTCGTGTTTTCTGTTTTATATATTCGTCCCAATCAATTCTATACGTATTTCATTTTCGTCCATTTCAATCAATTCTATACATTTGATAGTGGACTATTACACTTTACATACTTCATTTAAAACTTTTCTTGGTGGGTCCAAATACTGCCGCGGGACTAATATAACACGCATATGTAAACTGACAGTCGATTTGCAGAAATTTGATTGGGAAATGATGCACGGGACAATTGTTCATGTTCGGGATACTTTGTTATCTAGGTGTTGTAGGTAAACTGGTTTATCTTATCCTTGCGAATGATTGTTTAAGTGCAGGAAGAAGTCAACATGTAGCATTGCAACTTCTATAGAACTTTTACAACTTGTAGACTTTTCTAGTCATTCATTCTGCAAATGAGGAAGTTTCTTGTTAATGATGAAGGTTCAATAGTACTCTTAGAATGTGAACTTCAGCAGCTTGCTGACATCTCAATCTTTTGACAAAAAAATACGCTTTCATAGTTTCATATACGAGAACTACGGATAACAATGAGTGGACAACACAAATCCTGTTTACGAACAATTTTATAAAGTTAGACTTCAAGAAGTCTAAGTGTACAATTGTTTTGGAACGGAGAGGGTAAGTATAAACATAAGTCCAATATTCAGAGCGGTATTGCTGCTCGTGTCATCCATGGTATTGTATAGTCTTCCACAAACAAGCTAGTCTAGGAAGTAGTACACCAATATGGTCATCAGCAGTAATGAATCCATTATTGAACTTGCAATGCAACAGACACAGAGAGATTGATCTTGAACACTTCATTCTTTTGTATGTCTCAAGCTGACCAACTCAATATCGAATATGAGTATCCCCAGTGTGGAACCTTCTCCATTCGCCATACGCGTGGGATTGAATATGGTTGTAAACAGCCTCTGTCTGTCGAAAAACTGGAGAAAACGAAAAACTTAAACTTCCATCTACAACATTCAATCTAGCTACTGAACTATTGGGAACAAGAATTTTGGTAGAAAACCTCTAAAAGAATGAACCTTTTCTAAGATGAAAACTTGGGAAATTAAAGAATGTAGAAGTTAATGTGTGCATACATTGGGTGGAATAGGTTCTTGAGATGTATTTTGATATCCTTGAGACGGAGGGATAATGACTCGACGAATGCCTCCAACTTTCATTGATCTCACAGCCGAATCAATTCCTGATATCACCTAATCAGACAAGTGAGTCGAATGAGGGCATCAGAATCGCGAAAAAGTTGCTGAGAAATACTAATCATATAAGCATACATGTTGATGTCGAATTACAGTATATGATTCTTTCTCAAGTCGAACATTTAAGACGCAGATAAGCAGTTACATATTGGTGTATGCATGTAGCAATTGCAATTGCAGTTCTTTTTTTCTTTCTGAAACTACAAAGGTAACTCGAATCCCTACCTAATTGTATCAATTGCATTATCAATTGCAAAACAGAGAGAAAACAGAGTTATTACTTTGCCGGAGCCAAGGACGAATTCAAACGGAACAGGCTCCCCATTTTCGTCCTTATGATCATAGGTTGAGTCGAAACGCCATCCTTGCTTAGCTGCCAATCTTCCATAGTAATGAATCACAACCTGCTTTTTCCAAACTTGGAAGCATATATAAAAGGAACAGTTTAATTACTAAATTGTCACTCATAACTCATAAGTCCTAAACAGTTCAGCAAGTATAGATCAAGTGTAGACCTTATCTCCATTGGCAGGGCTCTCCACACCCTCACCAACACGCAGGTCGAGAGCTTTTACTCCACCGGAGTTTGGGACCTCTACGAAATCTGCAATCGTCGTTGGTTTGGACCAGCTATAGCTGGGAATGTGCAGTGCTAGTAGTCCAGATAAAAGTGTGGTAGCTGTGAAGAGAGTGAAATCCCTTCGTCGCGTGACAGCATTCGGATGATAAGCCGCCCGAATATTGGTAGTGATGTTGTGGGGAAGACAGGGTTCTGAGTGCAGTTTACATAGATTGGTTAGGAACTGATGATAGGCTGCCAAAGACATGTTAGAGAAGCTGTAAACTTGGTGCTGGATTTGGATAATATGCTAATGTTTGTTTGTTTTGTGGAGGAGAATCTTAACTTGGTGCAATGTAAGCAATATACATTTTGGGCCATTAGCTTTTGCTGGATTCTGTTTGCACCACAGTTTCTTTGCTTCGGCTTCGACAACAGGCTGAGCTAGCATTGGAAATCAGGTGTGGCGAAAATAATATTTTTGAAATTTGTGTGAACGAAATGCTAAATTTTAAAAAAGTTAATGGTAAAATATATAAATTTGAAAATAGATATTACGAAATGCTAAAATCTTTAAAGTTGAATGGTAAAATATACAAATTTAAAAAAATTAAATGGTAAAATATACGAATTTAAAAATTTGGGTGAAAGGTCGTGGATGTCAAATTTTCTAATTTTACATAGTAAACTTTTAAAGAATTTTGCCATTTCATTCACAAAAATTTCGAAATATTTTTCGCTGAAAAAACAAAATGATCTCGGGCATTTAAGGTCTGTTCTTTTTTTTTGTTCTTTCTTTTTTTAACTGAGAATTTCGAAACTAAAATGAATAATTCTGAAATGAACAACAAATTTAAATTAAATCAAATTTCAGAACTGAATGAATTTGAACCTAGGTAAGAGTGACTTATTATAACCAAAACCAAGTGATACATCTGAACAGGAAGATACAAATCTCTTTACATGCCACAGATTAACACACGATTATACGAACACGCATCGATCTTTTTACATACATGAACCTCCCGAATTCCATGTCCGATCGAGCAGAATGATCGAAATCGGAACCAAAACAAGATCATCAAGCTCCTGGAGCAGCATCCTTAACTTTACCATGCAAGTACCCTCCATACTCTCTCGCATAATCCTTCACATGACTAGCGGTGTCAACAATCCTTGTCCGTGCATAGTCGACCCGGTCCGCCCCGATCGGGTGGAATCCCTTGAAATACCTGTACATCCACGAGATCACCGCAACGGTAACCGCGCCGAACCCGAGAAATGACAAAGTTCCAGCAACGGTGATGAAGATAAGGATCCCGACCGGAACCCAGATGGGGCTGGAGATGAGAATCAACGGGGAGAAGATAATGAGGCTGAGGATTGAGACGGTGAGTGTGGCTCCGGTTAAGAGGAGGAGGATGGCGCCAGAGACGACGAGGGTGGCGAAGCCGATGAGCTGGGTGGAGTTGGGGACGGTTTCGCGAAGCTTCTGGAGGAAGAATGATGAGGTGGTGGCGGGTTGTGAGGGCGGCCTTGATCTGGGGGTGTATTGGCGATCTGCCATTGTTGTGTTGAGGATCTTGAGATTGAATTAGGAGGTGATGAGATGAAAATGAGAAATGTTTGAGGATTAATTTTGGTGTGTTTTTGTTCATCAGGTGATTGAGATGATGCTATGACACGTATTGGAGATTTTCATGCAGGGGAACACGTGTGGGATTTATGAAGTTGTTACAAGCAGACCAAGAAATGTGCAGAAAAATCGAATGATACTTTCGGAAAATTACTTCTACATTTCAAATTTTAATAAAAGAAGATATTTTGTAATAATTTGTATATAATACATTAAAATGTACAGTTTTTCGTATATATTTTGTACAATTATAACTTAACTTACAACTTAAATGTATATATTTCTGACTAAAATATATAGATTATTGGTCAACTTAACACATGTTACTAATCTGTCTTCGTTTAAAATATTGTTCGTAAAACATACCGACTTGTAATCCTTCCAAAATCGAATTAGGAAGCTTAGTTCAACTTAATTTTGGACATGTAGCTTCTAGCCTGCACTTTTCGAAAGCCCACTAGACAAGCAGCCCATTAACAAGCTCAGCCCATTAGTATTTCTAAATTTGACTTTTTAAACTGAAACTACTCTTAATTCACACAATTCTAGCTACTAATAAGTTGAATCACAATGCACATGTACTAATAGCATCAGTTAAACAAAACCAATAGCATTAATCATATTTTGGAACTACATATACAGTTTCATATATATCCTACTGATGAACTACAGAATATATATCTTCATCCAAGTCAAACTGCAGTAAGTATATATCCAAGTACCAAGTGCATCTTCTCAAAAAAAAAAAAAAAAAAGACAAAGTTCGACTAAATGATAGTGGATCAATATTTGACAAAACAATACTACATACCTATGCACCTATCACGTTTACCTTGTTATTGACACACCAATCGTCACCTAAGCTTTACTAATTACATCTACACACGACACGTCAATACCACCACACCAT
>JAYMSL010004991.1:0-10547 GCA_036897195.1 Plantago coronopus
TGTCTGGCAGAGGAGGTCCTTAGTCACATGCTCTCTCGTGCTGCTGACTCAGAGGAGCTCTCTCCTCTCTTTCTTGACGGGAGATCAGTTTTCCTTCTCATATTTTATATGCCGATGATGTGATTATCTTATGAAGGGCTACTCACAGTAATTGCAGTACCATTCTCTCTATTTAGTTGTGTTCAGATCAATTCATCTAATTGCAGTACACTTCAGTTCACCTAAATGAATCTGATTTTAGTTCACCTAAATGAATCTGAATTAAATTGAGCACAACTAAAATTAAGGTGAACTAAATAGAACCTTTTTATAATTTATTGTTATTCATCATATAGAAATGTAATTGTATTATTATACGGTAGGTATTAATGTAATCACCAGGGTAAAGTCAAATTCGCAAAAGAACAGGATAAACTAATTTTTTATTTATTCATTAGCACTTGTCGTCTGAAGTATGTAGGTATGTGTATTAAATAAAAATTTCCCGTTTATAAGAAAAAATCGCATCTCATAAGTCATAATTCATAAGAAAACTATGCCTCCACAATAAACAAGGAAGATATGGTTTTTGTAGAATTCGTGATTTACATAATAATTGAAAATTTCCCATAACAATATGTGAATATTGTAGTGGTAAGGGTGATAAAGTAGCATAGAAGAGGTCAGAGGTATTCACTCAAAAAAAAAAAAAGAGGTCAGAGGTTCGACCTCCGACAACGGCATAAGTGGTCTAAGTCTGGAGTTAGGCGGTCGCATAATGTGGTTTAAGTTTGGAGTTATAAGGTCGGTGTATTTGTACTCCATCGAGTTATAACTTATAAGGTGGTATAAGAATAAAAATTCTGATAAAAAACATGATTTTATGAGAAATGTGAAAACGGAGGGCATCAATGCTAAAATGTTGTGCATTAGTGCTTGTTTTAGTGTATATCAATGTTGGTTTTAGGGTATCAATGCCCAATGTTGGTTTTAGGGTATCCGTTTCCTGTTTCTAACGTTTTTTCGTAAATCGCATTTTTCACAAAACTTGTTGGTATAATTATAGTATTAGAAGTAGTATATAACTCAATCAAATTACTTAGTTGTGCAATTAAGTTTAATTCACGTCAATTGAGTTCATATTTAAAAAGTAATTTAAAAATTTTCAATAATGAACTTGTAAATATACCATCCGTATTCTTTGCAAGTTGTAACTCTACAATTTATGAAATTTCTCTTTTTCTTTTTTTTTTCCCGGGCAAAAGTGAGATCAATAATAGTTCTCCATTTACCTTCAAGTTGACTTGAACCTGGTTAGGGGTGAAGTGACTTAGTAACTGAGTTGCGTCTCGTTGTCATGAAATTTCTCTTGTTTTTCGTAATCTTAATTTTTTTTAAACACGCTTATAAAAAAAATTCATATTTCAGCAAAATAATATGTTCGTTAATATCTACGATTTGACAACAATAATGAATATGTTTCGATAATTTTTTATTTTAAACAATATCCGAAAATTATACAATTTTATAAAATATTTATTAAAAAATGTCTGGTGGATAATTTTTAATTTTACAAAAGTTATAAAAGTATAATTACATTATATTTCAAGGAGAGTCTCAAAATTTACGTTTGGTGTGCTGTACTACAACGCAATGTTGAGATCAGAAGCAGTACAAATGGATAGGGAAGAATTGGTGCAGTACTGTACTACGGTACAAATTATACAGCACATAGTACACCACCCCCACGCTTTCTCCTTTTCCTTCTCCTATCATTAATCTAACACTTTATTATATTCCACCCCTTCCTTTTCAAAAACTTCACTATTCCACCCAATTTTACCAATAAATTATCCAAACAAACCCAATCCACCACCATCATCTCCTCAATATCTACGCAACCCAAATTCTCTCTCTGCAACTCCAACCCGGCGAACACGATGATGCACATGACCTTTTACTGGGGCAAGACGGTCACGATTCTGTTCGATTCATGGAAAACCGATTCATGGCTCAGCTACGCGCTTTCTCTCCTCGCCTGCTTCTTCTTCTCTGTATTCTACCAGTACATGGAGGATCGCCGTATCAAATTCAAGCTGCTTTCGGCCTCTAAACCCTCCCAGACGCCTTCGATCCAAACGCCTCTCCTCTTCGCGAAATTCACCGGCGGAGGGAAGTATTCTCTGGCGAAAATCGCCACGGCGTTCCTGTTCGGGATAAACTCGGCGATCGGGTACATGCTGATGCTGGCGGTGATGTCGTTTAACGCCGGCGTGTTTGTAGCCGTGGTGGTGGGGCTGTCGGTTGGGTATTTGGTGTTTAGAGGCGGCGATGAGGAGGATGGTGCGGTGGTCGTGGATAATCCGTGCGCGTGTGCTTGAGTTGAAGCTCTGATTTGATTTTTACTACTTGTGTTTGGAATGGATTTCGGCCGGGTAGACGATCCGGGTCAAACCTTGTACGATTGTTGATTGGGGACGGATTTGATTAGCTTATAGCTCTAATTTAATGCAGTTGATTTGCTTTTATGGTGTTGTAATTTGTAAATTAATTTGGTGGTGTATGATTCATCAATCACTGAAATACTACCTACTGCGATTTCTCTGTTCTTACTTCTTACCTTCTCTGGTAATAGTAAAATTATTTTTATCCTGTATTTACTATCTTGGTTTTTTATTTTTGAATATAGGTGACCTGAGGATATAAGTATAACCGGAGTGTTTGACACTCACAAAAGCTGTGTTAAGCCCTAACACAGAAGCTGTGTTAAGCTTAATGTTATAGTAAAAAGACAACTTTGATATTTTGATATTAAGTGACAATCAGTTTGAACATTAGTTGATAAGTTAATTAATCAGTTTGAACATTAATTGATAAGTTAATTAGCATTAAGGATGATCCTTGCAAGCAACAGGTCAGGAGAGAAACCTATTATACAATATCCGAAATCGAGATTATAGTCCCGGTTAAGAACGAAATCTGTAATTCTAGGCTTGGGTCGGAAGTCAGAACTGAAGCTACTATCCCATTGTTTTTGGAACATTACAAGAAAATATATATCAAAATTCTAATTGCATGTATGGTTTGGCCGAATTAGTGAAGCATGACGAACAGTGGATCTTGTTGGAAAATTGTGAAGATTCAGCAATGGACAAACTCACAAACAACTATGGGCGGATATGGACAATGAACGCCCATGACATATTGAGGTACATAATGACAAGAGAACCCATGTCATACAGTGGTTGAGGTTTTTGTCTCAGTTACACTTAGGCTTTCATGCTTAAATTCCTGCCACAGAGCCTTCAATCCTTTAGGCTTTAACGGCAATCCGCTTCAACGGATCAGTAAATAATCAGCAATGTAAAGCTAAAGCTGAACTGAACAGTCTAATGTCTAGGAATACCTCTGATAAGTATAAAAATTTGCTGTACATATTAGAAATCAGGTTAATGGTATCTTAGCACTTTATCCTAGCTCAATCACATATTCCTTCTTCTAGACTGGTTCCATGCACGGGAAAGCTAATGATATCTTATCACTTGATCCTAGCTCAATCACATATTCCTTCTTCGAGACTGGTTCCAGGCATGAGGCATGGGGCTCCTGATGGCTTGGATAGAGAGGCTCTATACCTGAAAACAAAGGTTAGGGGTTTAGTCCCTTTTGAACCGGTCTGCCTCAAACAAACCGGAGTAGGCTTAATGCTTAAGTGGGCTGGTCCAGGTTAGTCTCAGACCTCTCAAGTGCTAGTTAATTGATTATAGGTGGGATAATATGGTTGAGGCTACACTTATGATGGTATCAATACAGTATTCATAGTATTGGTAATTAGCCAAAATCCTGAAATCATGGAACTATTTTCCCCAAGGTATAGTCGTACTTTCTTAGATACTGCGGTTACTACTCATGTTGACAATTGTTCCGTTAGAATTGGAGCGCGTGAACGCTACTTCCTTGGTAACCGTCAAGTTAGCAGAGCTGGTTCCGAGCGTTTTCATGTCTTCTACCATTCTTGAAGGATGGTAGGAACCTAAACAATTTACATGTTCTAGGCCGGACCTCAATGACGGTCACTGGGGTAAGAGCCCGAGCCCCTTGATCAGACATTCTGTGTGGGCTTGTATGAGTAGCATAGAATCAACGAAGTAGGCTCGAGCTCGTGGGACTCAGAACTAGGCCTTCCTTACCGGGGCTCGTACTCTCACAAACTTAAGCCTCACCGCTTTATAGTTTAGACAATATGATTGAACACTAATCCGAGTTATACTCATGTCATCTACTACTATAAACTAAGTAAATAATTCAAGTTAAAAGTCCAACTAAACTGAGAAGCCACAATATACAGATTGGCTCCGAATGGCGGATCCAATCTTTAACCAATGAGGAAACGGGAAATTTACGCCACAATACATATTGACACCCCTTTTATCACACTAATATGGCAAGGTAATACCTTTACATTCTACTTTTTGTGTTACAAACTAATACTACTTTATGTCTTACAATGTAAACCTTTTTGGTTAATTGCAATATAGCCATATAGGTCCATCAACCTTTGTGTATTTACAACATAAGAATAAAAATACCGTGAGTTAGTTTTGTAACACCAAAAATTTGATTTTGATCAATTATTCTATTTCAAACTTTGAAAATATCTATACCATATAGTTATTAGATTAAAAGTTGTGATTACTACAACTTATACTAACAAAATTATTTATAGAAAAACAAAAAAATTAAAAAATCATGTATACATATACCGGGTACACAGGTGCACGTACCGGGCACACGGATGCACGTATCGGGCACACGGGTGCACGTACCGGACACATGTATTAGAATGTATCGTGCCGGGCACACGGAAGTATCTTGATAAGTTGGGCACCAAATTGGTCTGGGCGGTAGCTCTCAAACTGGGCGAAATAAGTGAAGTAGGGAGGGAGACAAATCATTTAGCTATGTGGTACTGCTACTTGCACAGCCCATTCGTGTGTCAGTGGGGGGGAACTCACTCGTATGGAGATTTGAGCAGCCCCCAAGACAATCCATTAAATGCACATAAATTTCAGCTCCATCTCTGACAGCAACTTCCAACCACCAACAAAACCGCATCAGCAAGATATGCCTATTTGGCAGATTAAATTGATACAAGTTATATGGTGGGACAATCAACAAGTCGCTTTGGCCGAGTGGTTAAGGCGTGTGCCTGCTAAGTACATGGGGTTTCCCCGCGAGAGTTCGAATCTCTCAGGCGACGACACATTTTTTCTCCTTTTCCATGGTTTTCTCAATTTTCTACTACATCTAGACTGAATATTCGCCACTTGTTTTTTCTTGTTTCCATTACATTCTTCATTTGAACTCAATCTTAATATTTTAGTTTCAATCTCAATTTTATATTGCTCCGATTCTGAATAAGTAGTTGAAGGTAACTGAAGAAGCCGACACGTTTAGAAAATAAATGGGGGCCTGGCCTGGCAATATTTTGATTGATGATTCTGATGACCAAATTTGTTTAATTTCTTCTAGTTTCTAGTAGTAGGGGTAGGGACCTTACTTTCAATAGTCTTTGCTTCTTCTGTTGTTCAATCCCTGTTCTCTTCCAATGGAAATCTATCAATTAATGGTGAGTTCTGGAAACTAATTAAACCATCTTATTCAGATTTGATCATGGCCTGCCTGATTGTTGGTCCTACTCTTCTTTATTTACCATACTGTATACATATAACACGTATTATTTTATCCCGGCCGAAATTTCACATTTACTTAACACTTAGTATTAATTGATGAACATTCGTGAACATGAAACATGATCCTACAACAACCAACTGTCTGTAAACTAATTCAAGGCAGCTCCATTGCGTGGACTGAGAGCAAAAATTGTAGGAACAAGATATTTTCAGAAAGGAAAAGGCCATGACGTTTTTCTATTTTGATGAATGCACACCTCCAAAATACAACTACTACTGAGTACTGGAAATTGATGATAATGCGATCCGTATCATTCATGAATGCTCGCCTAGTTTGTAGGTATGAAACATCGGTTTATATTTGTAGTGACTGCTCATTGATTTTAGAAGTTCTATTTTATTTATAAGTTCGAACGTATATAGAGGTGTGACTGTGTGTGAATTGGGATATATCTCTTCGTTTAGTTCAAAATAGATATTGTCCGATCTTAGGATATTGATGGTACTACATAATAAAGCCTAACTATATGTGTCTAAGAAATGCATAAATTGGGCTTTTGAAATGCTTCTATTTACATTCTACAAAGCATTCAATTTAGACACTTAGCTAGAGACTATTTGGTATAGACCTCATTGTAGTTGAGTTGTGTTAAGGAAACCAATAACTCGAAAAAAGTGATCGGAGTGTGTTATTTTTGAACCGGTAAAATTATAAATCATTACTAAGAAAGTAGTACTAGTACGAGTACGATCTTAGTTATAACGTTAGACGGACTGACACATAATAAACCGAAGTTGAGTTTAAATGTTTAAAATGGGTGTCTGTGATAGAAATAATGAAATAGTTGGATGAGTAAGGTTCTGCTCGATTCACCTGAAAATCTTCGAATTTTTTTTGAATTGTGAATCTGAAATGAACTGAACTCAAGTATAAATATGTACTACGCACACCTGAACTGAAAACAACTGAAATTAAGGTGAACTGAATAGGGTCTAAGTATATTCATATAGGTGTATAAGAGTATTTACTTACATTAACTCTATTACAAACTCTGATATCGAATTATCAGTTTTCTTAACCCAACTCCATTTAGTCTTATAACATCAACTCAGTCTACTACACCCAACTTGGGTGTAACTTTCGGTTGTTATAAAATGTAATTCAAAACAAAACATCCTACTATTTACAACTTGCAAAACTTATAAAAATACCACTTCAGTCACCGGTGTATATATTCATCAATTAATTCTTAATAATAATAATTCATGACATATTTTGCAATAAGTTCCATTCCAAATAGAACCTCATAAAATATGGTATGGTTGCACAACTGAAGAAATTCTCATCACTATAAATATAAACGCATTAATCCAAAAGAACACACTGCAAATTGAAGCAACACTAGACCAAACACAACAAAAATGGTGGCCGCTTCAAGCCCGCCCTCTACTTGTTGTTTCAGCATCATCTCCCTCATCGGCCGCTACCTCCGCCGCTGCCTGATCTCCGCCGGTCTCACCTCCCACACTGTCGAAATCGACGGCGGAGAAACCACAATCCACTTATGGGGTCCGCCCGCCCCGACTAACAAACCCGCTATCGTGCTCATTCACGGGTTCGGTCCTCCTGGGGCCTGGCAATGGAGAAGCCAGGTTGCGTTCTTTGCTAAGGAGTACGATGTGTACATGCCGGACCTTTTGTTTTTCGGGGAGTCGTTTACGAGCTCCGGTGAGAGGTCGGAGGTTTTTCAGGCGGCTTGTTTGGCTAAGGTGTTGTTGAAGCTTGGCGTTTCCAGGTACGTTTCATTTATTACTCGCCTAACTTTACCACTTGTCGCCTTGTACATTATAACTCCCAAACGTGTCAGTAAGGCTATGTTACACTGTTTTAAGTTCACCTTAATTATCCGTTCGGTTTGAATAATTTGCGTATTTTAAAATTATACCTTTTATATTTAATTGAATTCATATATTATTTTCAGGTGAATTAAAGGAGCCTTAGTTCATTACAGATTCATGTTTATTCATTTTAGTTCGGGTTTCATTTGAAATAAATTTAATTTAGTTTAATTAAAAAAAAATCGGACGAATTGGACAGAGTCAGAAGGTAGCATTTCATTTTCAGTTCTTTAAGTGGCTTGATGATTATTGAAAAGACTGGCGACCATACTTAATTATTGTACTCGCTATACCATTTCATAATGTGAAGGTGAATTTTAAATATAACTATAAGTCAATGCGTCTTAGAAAGTCTATAGGCCCTCTGGTTCCGACTAGTAGGTCGTCGGCCCATATCGCGCGTAATGAATTCTTAGGTTGTCCTGGCTATATTGTGCTAATTTAACATATGCGCAGATATTCACTAATTGGAACGAGCTATGGTGGGTTTGTGGCCTACCGAATTGCCAAAATGTGGCCGGAGAGGGTGGAGAAGGTGGTGATAGCAAGTTCGGCCTTAAACATGAAGCCCAACGATAATGTGGAGTTGATCAAGAAAGTGAACGCTAGATGTATTGAAAATGTGCTCATGCCCCAAACTGCGAGTGAGCTCCGGGCAATGCTTAAGTTGTGCATTTACAAGGCGCCCTACATGCCCGACTGCTTTCTCAATGACTTTCTTGATGTGAGATTTTTTTCTGTTCTTGCATTTCCGTTTTGTCTATCTACTATTTGAAAAGAATAAAAATTTATATTTAACCATCACAAATGAATACATTAGAATATTTTGTATATGGGGTGAATCGAATCCATAAACTCTTGAATACGAACTCTATCCGACTCACCAACAAACTGAAAATTGCTTTCTATCACCTCAATCAAATTAATTGCGGCATTCATATGTAATACATTTGAAATGTCAACCAAGAATTGGTGGTGGTAACGTTTATTCGTATTTTGCGTTCTTTTCATAGTTAATGATCTAGTAGACGACATTTGATGTGACTAATACTCATTTGTTTTAATGTGGGTGTCTTTACCATTAGAATTAGAATGACTGTTATGGTTTTGAAAGAATAATCTAATTATCAGTTATATAATTATATTATCATTTGAAATATGGTTATTAAAATGTATAGACAACTTTCTAAGATGGCAACTGAATTGCTTCAATATTGGTTTGCTTATTCATAGTCTTTCATAACAAAAAAGTCAACTTAGTGATCAATTGGTTAAAGAAATACTATATGAAATGTTGACAAAATTTCTGCTCTTATTTACGGTTGAGAATCTCTAATTTAAACGGAACTGAAGTATATAATTTTAAACTAATCAAAATTGAATCGAACTTAAGTTGGAAAAAGACACAAAACAGAACCTTAATGTCCTCCAGATTATTACAGATTGAAATGTATGAACTTTACATGTTGAGTTTCTATAATTTACGGACTATTACATGAATCAGAGAGTTTATTTACTGCGTTCTAGTCTTAGAGCTACGAATTGACAACTTTATTAGAAAGAGCGTTGGTTGATTTTAAAGTGATTCTTAACATTCTCATGGATATGCATGGTTATTGATTGCGTTTCTTGTGTAATATTGCAGAAATTGTTCTGTGAAAATAGGAAGGAGAAGATGGAACTCTTGAAAGAGTTGACCATTGGAAAAGATGACTTCACTTATCTAACTATAACACCCATTCAGCAGGTAATATACTCTTTTCAGCATTGCCAAGAGAGTAGAAAAACCTGGATTCTGGAATAGTAGAGACACATTTTTACCAAAGTTTCCAAGTGATGTTTCATGTTCGATATCGAATTTTGACTTTCAATTCTGACTCCGCTTATAATCATTTGGAGTTGTAACGATGTAAAATTACAAAGGCATGATTTTTCTGACAACACTTTTGTCGAAAATGCAGGAAGTGTTGATCGTGTGGGGAGATCATGATCAGATCTTTTTATTAGACAAGGCCATAGACCTCCACAAGTATGTATACTTATCTGTCACATTATGCTTGGGTTGGGGAGAAATTAACATAAAACCCCAATTCACTTGAAATCATTTCGAGTGTTCAACTTATATATTCAACACATGATACGCACATTTTAAATTCGAATCATCGTGTGATTCAGGTCATTAGGGAAGAAGGCGAGACTCGAAGTGATAAAGAAGACTGCCCATACTCCTCAAATCGAACGTTCAGGACAGTTTAACAAAGTTGTCAGCAACTTCCTTAATGAATGATCTTTGATATGTCTTAGTTGTTGTTTCTGTTAGAATATGATCATGTCCGTGTTCATGTGTAGTTAAGATATTTAGTTCTCATGTGGTTTCGACAATCTGAATTCGATCGGGTTAGGTTTATATATATATATATATATATATATATTATTTCAGTTATAATGAAAATATATATTGATGCATTTTGTTGTTAGTATCCTTATTGTGAAATTTCCTTTTACCAAACACAAACTCACAAACATATATTATGATATGATTTACAATATAGTGTATTTAATCTTAAACGGTTTCAGTATAAAACCAAACTTAGGTAAAATGAAATCAAACTTATAGATGTGCCAAATGTTGGCAAAGAGGTTTGTGTTAAGTTATCTGTATGTCCAGAAGTTTATATAGTCCGTTTATGAAACTATGAAAGGTCCAAAAAATAAAAGTTGTAGATTGGTTACTTTTACAATAATATAGTTAAACGCCCGATTCAGTTTATTATCGTGATACAAGTAACTCTCACGTAAAAATATAGTTAAATGCCCGATTTAGTTTATTATCGTGATACAATTAACTCTCACCCGTGGGTTCCCGCGTTATCGTTCTTATTATCATTAATTTTATTTTTGAGGAAAATTTTTCATTCATTCAAATCATCAAATCATCAAGTACAAAATAATCACTTACACTCAAATGAATTCAAA
>JAYMSL010004992.1:0-10546 GCA_036897195.1 Plantago coronopus
CAAACCAGTGGCTTTAAACCTGATTAGAGCAACAACCAGAGTCTCAAGAAAGTCTCCCAACACCATCAAATCCTTACCATAGATTAAGATATCTCAGTTTTGGAACACATTTCACATTTGGGTGAGATTTTCAACCATGATACTAAGTACTAACATCAAATTCAACCAAAACACAACCATCAAAAAACCAACTAACAAAACAAAACAAAAGCACTGTCCTGCACTTAACAATCTGACAGCCATCTCTGAGCTCCACAAAATGCTTACCCCTGGGACCCCTCCTCCACTTCCTCATCTCCGCCACTCTCCCAAACTCCATATCCTCCCTATCCCTCATCTCCCCACTCTCCTCACACCCAAACCCCGCGTGCCAAACCATCTTACACTCAAAGCAAAACCACTTCTTACATTTGGGACACCTACTCTTCCTCACAGTCCCACCACACTCATTCAACACCAACTCATTACACTCCCTGTACGGACAGTAACACTTTTCCCACCCCAAAATCGCATCTTCACACAGAACATCGCACCACCTCACAAACATCTGCTGGCCTATCATCAGAGCACACGAAAAGGGGTCCAGTAAGTGCTCGCAGTTTGCAGCCGGACACTGGATTTTGCCATTGTGGTCATCTTCGAGCTTAACCCGGATGTATTTGATCACGCAGTCCGTGCAGTAGGGGTGTGAGCATTTGTTGGGGTTGGTGAATTTGTTGTGAGCTGGTTCGATGCAGGTTTCGCAGGTGAATTGGGATTCGTATTTGGATTCTCCTCCTGCTATGGCGTCTTGGAAGATTTCTTCAGCTGCTTCTTGTTCTTGATGGTTTTCAGGTTGTGGGTTGTGGGTTGATGGTATTTTATATATTCATATAAACACAAATCACCATATTGCAGTATTTTCTATGGAACACTCTAGAATCTGCAGGTCAGATGAAGAACAGAAGGAGAAGGAAAGAGATCCTAACATCGAGTCTGGGTCCGCCCGTATATTCCAGTTTCATTTGTTTAACTAACATAAAGAAGATCAAGCCATGGTCATAACTCATATGGATATTTTCATGCCATGTGAAAGATCAAAATCAGGCCTCATTTGTATTGGCAGTTTCCTTATCTGTATCTTTCAAGATATCATAGATACCATGAGTTCTGTACCAGTCTGAAGCAAAGATAGACGGGGAGGATAAAGAGAGAACAAGAACAATACTGGAATGCTTCTATATATCCATGTATTCAACTGATTCATCACCTTCTTCAAGTTCTTCATAACATGGTTCCTGATAAGCTTCATCTACGAACAGACTTTGAGTTTCTCTGCTGCTCCATGAGTTCCTGTCATTCGTTGTTATCACGGAGATGATTCGATCCTTTATGCATGTTTCGACAGCATTCCTGTCATTCTCTGGAGCCTGTAACCCGAGTAGCGAAAGACATTCTTCTTGGAAGTTCAGGTCGTTTGAAGTCAAGATTAGGCCGGCTAGTGATTTGGCAAGATCAGGTGCATAATTACAGACCTGTTGGAAAGACCGAACACAACGATTAGGCCAGATCGATAATTCATAACTACCTCTGAGTAGTTCATCCTACCTTGTTTGCTCGTTCACTGAGCAGTACTCCATCATAGTTTTCCTTTAGATCATTCAAGGCAAGCTTGACAGCTTTTCTGGTGAGGGTCCTATCCATCCTACTGCTACGTGCGCCAGCTGACATTGTAAACCTGACCAACAGTTAAGAAACAATCCATAGCTCTTTGTGAGTTGGGCAAGTAAGTGCATGCAGAGTCAGATTAGAGTTCATGAAAACGTGTAAGGTGTAAACAATTTGGAATTTTTTAGGATACAGTGTATGATATCTGTGAAGAACAACATCGATGTGAATGGATGGCGGCAAGTTTTCCCAGTCTAAGAGGATGACTCCGTCTTGTTGCCCAGCGCTCTTAAGATTTAGTCCATACTTTTTCCAGTCGATGTTGGCCAGTGCTTCAAGGGACGACTCTGAGATTGAACAGGGGGTGAAGTCCCTGAAGTATAAGACCTGTGAAGAGAATATAAATGAATTTATGCTAAGTAGCAAATCAGACGCGTTAATTAGATTTAAGGTCGCCTGTTGAATTCTGTACACTATCTTTTTTGTGCTCAATAGAAGTCGGAGCATGAATGTTTTGACATCCTAGATTTAGGTAACTGTAGTATCAATAGGGGTAAAGTTTTGTGGGACGGAGGGAGTATCTATCATGTTACTGGAAGGATGCTGTATAGGAGTTTTCAGCATCACATAGAAAAATGATTAAACATCCTAGATATAGGTAAAAGGCATCTGGACAGGGGCTATACGCACTAAGGAGTTTACAGCATCATACAGAAATATGCACTACGAGACACAAACAGGGCAAGGTGAATATATGAGACCAAATAAGCAATATACAAGTACATGGTGAACTTAGCGAATTGTATACTAAATGCTCATGAAACCGAAGTTACCCAGGACAGACCTCTGTTTTTGTGCCATACAGCCTGACACAGGAAGATGGTGCTGAATGTGGCGATTCACTAATAATGATTACGACTTCCATCATATTTCTACCACTTTGTTGGTTTCTAGAGTTACAAGCTACTCCACAACCAACTTTGAGATTCAATCTGCAAAAATAAAACATAACTTCAAAACTGCCAAAGATAAGAGATTGGAATTTCTGAATTATATAAAGTTCTGTTTAGAACAAGAAAAGGGCTAATTATGTATAGAACGAGAAGAGCAAGAGCATCAATATAAACTGTAACTATGGCTTGGCCTCATGGGGAAAGCTAAACTCAAAGTTAGAAGTTGTGAAAAATGAAGTTATACGTGTGTCAAGAACAAAAGATGTTCTAATGCAGAACATGAACATACAGTTCGCAGAACATAAACTATCAAGTATGTCAATCAAGCAGGAAGATCGATTGGTTATAATATCTGCATTTACCACATAAACTGACCAAATAACACATTATATAGAAGTCGACAGTCAGATTAATGTCTAATTTACCAATGATACGCAGACATACCCAGTTGACAAGCAAGTTTCACAAGCTTCGCTGAGTCTGTTTCCGTGTTTGTACACAAAGTCTTCAAGTCCTAACCTCAAGGAATCTACATTCGCTTCACAGATAGTTGAGGAACTGTATGCATTTTGTGATATAATACTTCGAAGCATTGGTTCTGAACTAATATCAGAAGCAACTGATAGTTGAATTGCAATCTTCTGAGAATGTAAAGTATGGTCAGAAGGACAGAAGATACATATTACTATGAGCAAAATGATTTATAGAATCTTAGGTATTGTATTTCATTAAACATCGAAAAGATTGGCGTTTAGTCTCGATGAACCATGTTAGTATGTTTGTTGAAATTTGGATACAGCTCCATTCATCAACTTACAAAAGGTTGGAAGGTATTGAAGACTTACAGGAGCTCTTAGGACAAGAATCTGTAAAAACAACAAGGAATTTAAATTGAATTTCAGTAACTATTGTTGTCTGCCATCAACCTTTGATACGAATTAACATCATAGATGAAGTATTCTCACCTTCTGAAGAAACGCAGATATCTCCTCCCGTAGGTATTCAATTTGTTCACATATCAACACTGACACTTCAGTTCCACTAGAAAATGGGAGATAAGCAATCTAACTAGTTCAGAAAATCCAGTTATAAAGCAGATTACTCACGAGTCAAATGAAAGAGTTGAACGCAATTGCCTGAATTTAGCACCATTCTTGGTTGCCGATGGTAGCTTCGTCACTCTCCTTGATGGAACTTGTTTGGCGTCATACTTTAGGTGATGTATCTCAGTATCAGAGATGCCTTAAGTACCACAAAACTTATTAATGATGATGGTAATAGCTACAAGGTTAACTGTTCAGTTTCACTTTCCAATTGTTAAGTGGCATATATTAAGCACACAATGTACACCCCCACAAACAATTTGGATCTTAACATGTATAACCATAGCAACATGGTAGCTCAACAGTCAGCACTACTTTTGTAAGATCTTGAGTCAACTCCAAGGCATTTGTTAGAAGCAATTGCTTGTTCATATGATCCTGAATTCTTATCAGATAGTAGTATTTTTTTCCCACGAAACCAGACTATATTGTCCACTAACATGTTAAATAAGTAATCACTAAAGGTACCTATTAATCCAAGACATACTAAATGTGTATATGAATTTCCTTACATGTCTATCATGCATGATTGCATTCTATATTAGTGACATGTATGTTCTGAATCTGGAGGAGAGACGGTGAGGTTTAGATGTAAAAGTATATGCTGATGGCACACAAAGAAAGGAGAACAGATGTCATGTCACATGTGTGAATATATTGATGGTTTGGTTGGAACTTACTTGTTGTAGCAAAGCTAAGAACTCCACCTACAATTCTCAGACATAAAGTAGCACAGTATTAGAAGATAAAAAGTCACCTAAATGAGTGAGATGGTTTTTGTTATGCTATACTATACAAATCTAACTCCTACAAATTTGCCAGAGGTGTGGCTGTGGCACCGGTTAATTCCAGGTGATTTTTTTTCATCAATGAACAATATACTTTTTCATGGATTGTAAATTGCAATGAGTTTGCAATGAAAGAAAAGCTTCTTTACCCCATTTAGCAGCCAAAACAGAACCATTTTGGTACTTCAGTCTCTGAAACTCTTCCAAATCACTTCCAACGCCCGTGTCAGACACTGTACGAGCAGAAAGCAGGAATTAAAATCTTCCTACTTCTGCCATCCAACTAACATGTGCTTATTGTGTTGTCAATCATTTGCACCATATCAATTACAATATTCACAGTTCTCTCATGTATTTCTAGACCTCAACCTTGCCATCCAACTACCATGTCACTTGTAATAGTCCATGCAAATTATCCACTGGCTTCACGTAAGTACTAACAACAAAAAACAACAGTGTGACCAGAACATGTTAAATATCCATCCAGGACTGAGTAGTGTACTCAAAAAATAAGTCTCTTATGAAGCCATAAAATGGCGTAATGCATCAGCATGACATTCAAAATAAACACTGGATACATTTGCTTCTTATCATCAACAGACAGCAACATCAATCACAATAGCACAGTACCAACCAAATCACACCAAATTTAAATCACATATGTGATCAAACAAATTCCTCATAAACCCATCCAGGACGATGTAGTGTACTCAAAACAGTAAATCTCCTAATGAAGCCATAGCAATTGAAACAGCAGGCACTGGTACATTTGCTACTTCAATCTCGACAGTTCAGTGCTACAGAATCACATCACTTCCCTCCCCTCATACAACAAATCATACCACATTAAAATCACAGATGTATTAACTTCAGCTGATAAAATGTCACAAATTCCTCATAAATCAGCATTGATGCAATAAAATCACACAAATTCCAGCATTAATGCTATAAAATCACACAAATTCCTCTTAAATCAGCATCGATGCTCTATAATCACACAAATCCATCATAAATCAGCATTGATGCAGCTGAGATCGTTAAAATTGTGTCACACATACCTGACAATTCAACATGAGGAGGCGATGACTTGAGACAAACAGATATTCGGCAAATGTCGTCTAGCAAGCGGCATCTACGAAACGCGGAGGAGATCAACTACATGAACGGAGCAGAAAACGGATCGGAGAAGCAAATCAGCGATTATACGAGAATTATGAGAATCAGTAAAACCTAAGGTATAAAAGAGCAAATAGCGAAAATTGAGCTAAAGGTAATAGAGGACTAGAGGCAATCAGATAATCGGAAAGTATAGAGAAGAATTAGATCGTATAACTCACGAAGTTGCAGAGCTTTTCGACGGAATCTACTTGTTCCATTTTGGAAATCGGAAGAGCTGAAAGCAGAAGGCCTGGGAGAGAGATATATAATAGTACTAGTTTTTCCCGCTCAAATTTCAAGCTGTAGTGTTGTGCAAGCTTTGTTGAAGACATTTTTTTTTGGAAAGGCTAACTAAATTGGGTATTTTGGTTTGTTCATTTTTATACGAGCTTTAGTTTCCTCAATTTACATTCAATTCTTCATGGCATATATGTATACATTTTTTTCGACAACAATTGTCCACTTTACTATTTTAACCTTTTAAAATGTACAATTTCTTGTAAAAAGGTTTACAATATATTTTAATCCAACTAATTTAATAAACTAAAAAGAATCGAACCACCAATATATCTTGCTTCTACTACTCTCCTCCTTTTACGTATCAAAATGTAAAAAGTACATAATTGTGATGGACCGAATGGTGTTACACATGTTTTTATAAATTTCAATACAATTAAGTCCGCTTGCCGGATGGGAAAATTGCTATGGTCCTATGATTTGTGTTTATTTCGAAAATGACATTCATATTTAGTAATTACCTTAATAACAATATATTCTACTACTTTAAGGAGAACTAATTATATACCCTATACATACTAGGAGTAGTATTTAGTTAATTAGTCCGAATTCCTAATCCTAAACTACATAGAGGTCTTCTCTGATTTCCATTAGGATACAATTTGCTGGAAAAAATCTTATAAATACAACCCACCTCAACTCTAGTGGAGCATCAAACAAGAACACGAAGCAAGAAACACACAAAATCGCAGCAAAAGAATCACAATTCACACAACATCAAGATAGCAACCATGTTTCCAGGTGACGTTATTGACATCCCTCGCCCCGAGGCGGAAGAAGTTGCACGCTTTGCCGTCAAGCAATACAACTCAAAACAGAATTCGAACATCAAGTTCTTGAGAGTAGTCGATAAGCCTAAAGCACGAGTAGGAGCAGGTGTTGATTACAATGTTACATTGGAGGTAGATCACGCAGGCAAGATGCTGCATTGCCAAGCGAAAGCGCATTATAGTCCATTGATGAAATCGCAGGAGCTTATGAAATTCCAGCCGTGTTCTATGACTGGAGGTTCTGATTTACCGACTTACGAGCCTGCTCGTGACGTCTGATCTATATGCTTCGCAGGACAAGGAACCTTGACATTAAGAGAATAAGAACATAGCATGCTATGTTTTAATTTGTTTGAGAGTCACTGTTTGTTATTATTTTACTTTTTTCAGTAGAGTCAGTATGTTACATTAAATTGTGCACAAGTTTCCCATGGAGTAATTATATTGCTAGTTTGCTTTTATTTCCAGTTGATGTTCTGGCTCAAAATTTGCAATGCAATCGCGTTTTCTAAGAAACGATCCGAGTTCATTACTATGCAATTTCTATCCCTCATCAATTAGGAGTTCGAACTGGTACAAAATTTAAGATAGAATTGAACTAATGAAACTCGAATATACGTTTCTTCCAACTTAAAACTTAAAAGTATCTGCTGGAAGCAGATCAAGAAGAAGGGAGAAACTGCACCAACTCTTCCATAAAGAAGAAAAAACCAACATGTCAAGAGTTAAAACAAGGTGCCAAAAAGTGGAAATTATTACAGTAAGGAAAGAAACAGCAAGTACAGATCAAGAACTACTAATTCGTGAAAAATAGAGGAGCTAGCTAGTCAAATTAATCACTTGAAAAAAAAACTAAAAAGAAGTGATCAAATATTCTAAAGTAGTGTGCACTAGTTTTTTTTTTGAAACGGCAAAATTGCATTAATTATTATTAGAAGTTTATGTACAAGATGTGGGTGTCGCAGTGAACTGCCTCACCCACTCGAAGACCAGAAACGCCTCACACCAAGCCCAACTCCCTCCTCCATGACTCCGAGCATTACGAACCAATCACTTTTGCCTCCTCAAAACCTCCAAGGGAAAAACCCACTCGGGATAAAAACCCTTTAGAGGAAAAAGAGTACAACAAGAGATCGGACGCCCGGAATCCCCCGCACCATTACAAGGAGAAACTAATACAAACTACCCGGCAACATCACACTCAACGGGCAATTTCACATGCAATCTAATACACCGCTACGCTAATCTAAAGCCCGACCCACCCCAAGATAATAACCATCTTTTGTCAGGCCCAATTCCAGCCCGGTCCACCACTGTAACAGAGAGTATGGCAGCATCTGTCCTTCTGCTCCGCCCGCACCTCCTAGCGCCCTTCATCTTAGGCCAACACTGTCTTATTCCAACACTGTCAACCGGCCAGCACCTTAGCTCCCATACACCTGAACCTACACAAGTAACCACATACCTCACGCGTTTTTGTTCAATTTTACAAAAGACATAGTATCGGCTCAAGAGACCAATCCACGAAATTAAAGTTTCTACCGGTTCCTTTACTAACAACCAACCAAGTCCAACAATTCAGTTTAATATTATCTAATATGTTCCAAGGACTAAGTGACTTATCATTAAAGACCAAATTGTTTCTAGCAATCCATAAATTCCATAAGGTTGCATGCCAAAAAGTAAGCCACATTTCCAATTTAATCTTCGGATTCTTATTTTTATAGTTCTCCAAGAACCCATGAAAGTTTGCATCGCTATTAACATTCACCTTCAACCAATCAAACACAAGAAACCATACTTTTGATGCCATGGGGCATGTGACGAGGGCATGCCACAACGTTTCGGGTTCTAATTTACAAGTTTTACATAGAAGATTATCAACACTAAGGAAAACACCCCTTCTATTTAAGTTATCCTTCGTCGCAATTCTATTCAATAGCACCCTCCATACGAACGCACAAATTTTATTTGGTACTATTTTATTCCACACACACCTCGCCCAAACCTCATGCACCCCTCTACTCCTATCGGCGGACAAACAATCATAACCGCCCGAATAATTATTTTCCATACCCAAACCCCATTCCCAGCAATCATTAGTCCCCACACTCAACCTTATGCTGCTTATTTTTGTTTCCAGTTGTAACACCATCAATTGTTCTCTTTGTAATAAATTCCTAGACCAATCCCATGAAAATTTCATATTATTAGGGTCCTCACACCTTATTCTATCCGATAACCTGGCCCCTTTGTTTTTCTCAAGTCTAAAAAGCCTAGGAAATAATTCTTTTAATTCCAGTACCTCCCCTTCGGTTTTATGATTCCAGAAACTTGTTCCTTTTCCGTCGCCTACTATTCTCCTACACTGATTATTAAACCAAGGTTGGCAAGCTATTAATTCAATTATCTAGTATACCAGGGCCAGGGGCATTCCCGTTCACAATTTTATCTTCTTCCTCCTTGGAAAGGACAGATTGATTCCCGCTGTAAATTCCACCGAAACCTTCTTCATCAGCCCTCGCCGCGTTTCCTTCTCCAAAACAACGCCATCAGATCCTACAGCTCACAAGCCATCACGAATAAGTTAATGAAACGAGTTGACTCGTGTCCATACCTGAGTTCGAATATATACTCTCTATTCCGCTGAAATCAGCTACTAGATGCCTAGATATACTCATACTTGTGCCTTTCAGCACACATGTAAAAACTTCAGCACACAAATTCCTCATAAATCCATCCAGGACAATGTAGTGTACTCAAACAGTAAATCTCCTAATGAAGCCATAGCAATTGAAACAGCCACTGGTACAGTTGCTACTTCTCATCCATAGACGACATCCAATCGCAAACAGTGCAGTGCTACAGAATCACATAACTTCCCTCCCCTCATACAACAATCATACCACATTAAAATCACATATGAGTTATGGCATATGTATAAACTTCAGCTAGTAAAATCACACAAATTCCTCATAAACGAGCATTGATGCAATAAAATCACACAAATTCCTCGTAGAACAGCGTTGATGCTATAAAATCACACAAGTCCCTCGCAAATCAACATTGATGCTAAATAATCACACAAATCCATCATAAAGCAGCATTGCAGCTGAGATCTCGTTAAAATTGTAGAATCATACCTGACAATTCAACATGAGGAGGCGACGGTTTGAGACAAACAGATAATCGGCAAAATGTCGTCTAGCAAGCGGCAGAGCGCGGCATCTACGAAACACGGAGGAAATCAACTACACGAACGGAACAGAAAATGGATCGGAGAAGCGAATCAGTGATTATACGAGAATAACGAGAAACAGTAAAACCTAAGGTATAAAAGAGCAGATAGCGAAAATTGAGCTAGAGGGAGTAGAGGGATAAAACATAACAGAATAAGGCAATAATCAGATGATCGGAAAGTATAGAGAAGAATTAGATCGTGTAACTCACCAATTTGCAGAGTGTTTCGACGGAATCTACTTGTTCCATTTTGGAAATGGGAAGAACTGAAACTCAGAAGGCCTGGGAGAGAGATAGTATCATACAAGTTTTTCCCGCTCAAATTTCAAGCTTTTGTACAAGACATTTAAGCTAACTAAATTGGGTATTTTGGGTTGTTCATTTTATACAAGCTTTAAGGCCTGATTGATAGAAGGAAAAAATGCAAAATCGTGGTCAAATACACTCGACTTACTTAAGTCAGCTCGTTGCAAATTTTTCTTGACTATGTTTTTGCACGTGATTGATTGCGTTTTTGGGTGTTTTAAACTTGTGTTTCACAGAGACAATGCATTGTTCGGTATCAATTGCATTTCGGAAAATTACACGAT
>JAYMSL010004993.1:0-10546 GCA_036897195.1 Plantago coronopus
CATTTTTTTTCAAAAAAGAAAAGAAAAAAGTGATTAAAAAATTTAAAACAATACCCTACAATTTAATTTGTCAATTTCGACATCAAAATGTAATCTGTTATAATTTTTTTACATTAAAATTACTCATACTTAATATAAATTTCGTATAATAAAATTAGAATACTAAACAACGAATACATGCGGGAATCCGCGTGTCAATGATACTAGTCATTAAAAAGGGCACAACTTCACTCTAGAATACTCACTAAATAAACATAAATTAACACTTCTAGTCCCCCCAGAATCCATTTTTTTCCAATAGCCCACTTTCAACAAAGAAAGCAAAGATTAAAATTAGCATTTCATTCTAAGCATCTAAAGCTGAAATTTCTATAACCTTCATCTGCTTCAAATACTATCTCAATGTCGACAAGGTGTTGTTCGTCAATCTACTTATCCAAGGGTTCTAGTTCTTCGAGTTCCTCTTCAGTCAAATTCAGTAAATTAAAACCTTGGTCAAATTCTAGCTTGGCTAAATCAGTTATCAACCTTTTGTATTTACGAGAACACTATTAACATTATATAACTTTGAGTTTATGCATACAAGAACAAATGCTGCACTTATATGAGTTATTATTGAACGATATATTTATAGACTCTGTAAACAATCCACGAATCATTAAACTATACTAGTATTTTTGACACGCGGATTCCCGCGTGTATTCGTTGTTTAGTATTGTAATTTTATTATATGAAATTTATATTAATTATAAGTAATTTTGATCTAAAAATTTACAATAGATTACCTTTTGATGTAGAAGTTGACGGATTAAATTGCAGGGGTATGATTTTTAATTTTTTAATTACTTTTTTCTTTTTTTGAAAAAACAAATGTTAACCACCCACTACTTTGGTAGTAACAATTCCGCGAAACTTAACATTCAACAAAAATGGAAGGATTGAAATGCAATAAACACCCACAATGGTGTGTACACGTGTCAAAATTCTGTAACACGACCGCGTTTTGCAAGCATAAAACTGAACTTTTTGCAGTTACAATTTACCATTGATTTCTTTCCATTTTGCAAAAATGGCACAAGAAGAAGAAGAAAAGAGAGTGTGTGTTACAGGTGCCGGCGGATTTGTTGCTTCCTGGCTTGTCAAGCTTCTTCTTTCCGAAGGCTTCTACGTTCATGGCACCGTCAGAGATAATAGTTCGTCACTTCTCTATGCTTATCTTCAATTTCTTGTTTTTCTTCCTTCGGCCCAGTTAGCTGCTTTTGTATTGCAAGATGCTATTGTTTGATGACTTTCTAATTCTCCATACCAATTTGCTTTTCTAGTTAGTTGATCCTGCTGTTCGTTTACTTTGCATTTGTTCTTGATGTGGTATTAACTGATAGAATTCCATCTCATCTCTAAAAGATTCGAACCCGAGTCAGGTATGGGGGAGCTGATAGTATAAAAGTAGAATTCCAATCGTGTCATTTATGTTAATTCTCCGATGTTGATTGATTATTCCATACCCAAATATTGTTTAGTTGCACAGTTAAGATAGAGTGGAAAAGTGAGTATTATAAAAACAGCTAAAAGATAAATTAATATAGGTTGAACTGTTGATAGTGGGTTGGTGATAGAATTTGAAATTAGATTTTATTTTAAATGGAGGAAGAATTAAAATGAATGGATAAGATATCGTGGGTTAGTATTTTGTAGAATATGTGCTATAGCCTAACTGAGAGTATAGTTAAGTCATAAGTGGCTAAGAGGGTTCACTTACCAAAAACTGAAATGGGTACCTTTGCTAGAGGTAGGTCGAAACGGAAAGTGGGAAGATTGATATTGGATGGAGGAAGTAGTTATAATCTTTTAAAGATTACTGTGTTTTATGGGCTCTCAGCAGGCATCTTCATGTGTATTCACCTTTTTTCCCCTTCGTATATTGGATAGAAGTTGTATAAGGATCAGCTGGCTTCTATTGTCAATAGAAACCATTCAGTGATGCTAGTCTAGAGATTGAATGGTAACCAGGACAATTGTGACTCGTGAGGACATGGCTTTTCCTGCTTCGTGGTGGAGACTGGAGCGTGCTTCATCCTAGACGTTTCGTGTATTTTGCTCGTTTAGTATAGGACTACCATGTTGCTCCTGACCAGTAGGAAAAACAAAGCTGTTACCTTTTACAGTTTTGGTTGGTTTAGCTTAATGAATTTGTTTATTAGGTGAGCAGTACATTGATGATTACTATTTCTATGCTGCAGGCAATGAGAAGAATGCTCATCTGTATAACCTTGAAAATGCCCAAGATAAGCTGACGCTATTTAAGGCAGACTTGCTGGATTATGATTCCATCCTTGCAGCAGTTAAAGGTTGCGATGGGGTGTTTCATGTTGCCAGCCCAGTTCCTCCTGGCAGTGTGCCAAATCCGGAGGCATGGTTTTTGTACTGTGAACTAGAGTGCACATCCTTCAAATATTTGTAGAATTCGTTATGTGTTGAATGCACCTTAGTCAGGCATTTTGCTGTACAAAACTGTTTGTCGATAATGAGCAACTCTATTGCAGGTAGAATTGGTAGCCCCTGCTCGAGATGGCACTCTCAATGTTCTAAAGGCGTGCTCAGAAGAAAAAGTGAGACGTGTTGTTGTCGTATCATCAGTGGTTGCAATGTCGATGAACCCTGAGTTGGCCAAAGATCATGTGGTAGATGAGTCTTGTTGGTCGGACAAAGAATACTGCAGAACAACAAATGTACAACTAATTTTCAGTTTAAGCGTTATTTTTAATGTTTCATGTATTATTGTATATCAAGCCTAAATGTTTCTCTGAGGTATGTTTTCCACTGATCTATAACTGTATTAATGCAGAACTGGTATTGCTATTCAAAAACAGTTTCAGAGAGTGAAGCATGGGAATACGCAAAGAAAACAGGCCTAGACATGGTCGTCGTGGCTCCAAGCCTTGTGCTAGGGCCTTTGCTGCAAAAAAATGCAAGTTCCAGCAGCATGGTTCTCCTTAAGCTGTTGAAGGGTACGTAGGTGCTCATACTGTTAATCAGTTTTGGCAGCTTCTAGTTCACAGTTGGCTTTTTATGCAGCATCTTGCTCACATAAATGATCTCGAGTTGGAATTTTTTTTTATGTGTGTGCTGAAGTTTGGAGTATTTTAACTTTTTCACACTCATTTAGAATGTGTGGTTCGTGCTCTGTGCTCTGTCCTTTGCATATTTATTGAAGCAAAAACATTGATCTTAGTTTGCTAATGTGCTTTCTGTCATGAGTAGAGTGTTTCCCTGGAACTCACTGATCTGATAATTAATAAAGCTTTTTATATCTTGGCCAAACAGAAGGAAACGACGAAATGCCCAACAAATTATGGAAAATTGTTGACGCACGTGATGTAGCAGCAGCATTAAAGTTAGCATATGAGTTACCTGAAGCTGAAGGTAGATACATATGCATGTCTCACATGATCAAGGTTCAGGATGTGGTTGAACTTCTGAAGCAAATCTATCCAAATTACAACTACCCGAAGGGGTAAGTATTGGTTTGTTTTGTTTTCTTTAGTTCTTCGGAAGTGTTGCCTGTCTTCATTTTGTGGTTTGAAACTGCATGATTCTTGTTTGCAGCTTCAAAGATGGAAATGGGGCAGAATTCAGTTCGGCAAAACTACAAAAGATGGGATGGAAATACAGACCACTGGAAGAAACTCTTGTTGATTCTATCGAGAGCTACAAGAAGGCTGGTCTCCTCGACAGTGACATCTAAGCTTCAACAACTCTTCCCACGATAGCCTTCAGTCTGTAAATTTGTACTGAAGTCTTGTAATCCTTGTACTATAACAGTGAACACGGAGTCTAATAAAAGCGAATAAAAGCACTCAGGCTCTTTTAGGTCAATGCCACAATACACACGGTCATAGCATGGATCTGCGTATGAAAACTGTCACATACTACAACAACCGGTGGGATTGACGTGAAATTTTTCATGTACTTAGATAGTTAGATCCCATACTATGACCGTGTGCGTTGTAGCATCGGCTTAATAGAGCCGAGTGCTTCCTGAGTCCGGGCCTTACACAATTCGGTCAGATTTCTTAAGCATGTTTTGTCAAAATAATGATTGAGTAATTTTATACTAATAAAGTATATAAGTAACAGTATGAAAATGTTTGGCAGTCAGCTCTGGCAGCTCTGATTTGCCAGCTCTGGTACATCTGATTTGCCTATTGTTACCCAGATTTATGATGATTATATAATATATTATGATGCTTTTCTAGATAAAACTACATGTAACTGTATTATAAAAATGTTACACAACTCACATCCTGGACAGTTTATTAGTGAAAAGATTCTTCACGCTTGTATAGTTTAATCAATATCTATGGAAGTCAAAATCTAACAACAGCAAAAGTCTAGTACTCTTCTTCTAGCATAGAACCAAGCTGTTACCTTGAATTTCTCTGCAGTGTAAAAAATGGCAGAAAAGAGAGTATGTGTAACAGGTGCAGGAGGATTTATAGCTTCTTGGCTTGTGAAGCTTCTTCTTTCCGAAGGCTTTTACGTTCATGGCACTGTTCGAGATTCTGGTTCGTTAGCTTTTCTCACTTTCACCCTTTCTCTTGTTCAGTAATTCGGTTCTCTGATTCCAGGCTGTCTTTCATTGGCTTTCTCTCTATCACTTTGCTTAGCTGATTGTGATGTTCGTTCACTTTGCGTTTGGTCTTCATGTAGTATAAACAAGTAGTAAATCATTCGTAGCATTTTCAAGATTTAAGATCATTAGTATGTTTTATGTACTGGACTCTCAAGATTGACTGAATTTATTTGATCTCTTTTACCCTTCATATATGGGCATTGGATAGGAAAAGCGTGTTTAATTAAGGATCATAACCAGGACAATTGTTAAAAGATTGCTTATCCTGCTTTGTGAGGAATCTGTGAAGCTTGCTTCATCGCTAGACATTTCGTGTCCTTATTAGTTTAGACTATGTTATCTTTGACCATGTGGTAAAAACAAAGTCGTTATGTAGGATTGAAATAGTTCTGGTTGGTTTGGCCTAATGAATTTGTTGAATTGATGAGCAGTATATTGACTGTGTCTTCAATGTTGCAGGCAATGAGAAGAATGCTCATCTGAAGAACCTTGAGAATGCCGATGATAAGCTGACGCTATTTAAGGCAGAGTTGCTGGATTATGATTCCATCCTTGCAGCAGTTAAAGGGTGCGAGGGGGTGTTCCATGTTGCCAGCCCAGTTCCTTTTGGTGCTGTATCAAATCCTGAGGCATGACTTTTTACCTGTTAAATAGATTGCAAATCCTTCGAATATTTGTTGAACTCATATACGTGTTGAATGCACCTTATTAAGGCATCTTGTATGAAACAGTCTGTTGATAAAGAGAACTCTATTGCAGGTAGAATTGGTAACCCCTGCTCGTGAAGGCACACTCAATGTCCTAAAGGCATGCTCAGAAGCAAAAGTCAAACGTGTTATTGTCGTATCATCAGTGGCTGCTATGGCAATGAACCCTGAGTTCGCCAAAGATCATCTGATAGACGAGTCTTGTTGGTCGGACAAGGAGTACTGCAGGACAACAAATGTAAAACTAATATTTAGTTATATTAGCATTGTTTATAAATGTTTGAAGTATAATTACTGATCGAAGTTAAGTTCTTCTCTGAAGTATGCTTCAACTGATCTATGAATTTATGCATGTAGAATTGGTATTACTATGCAAAAACAGTTTCAGAGAGTGCAGCATGGGAATATGCAAAGGAAACGGGCCTGGACATGGTCACTGTGGCTCCAAGCCTTGTGGTAGGGCCTTTGCTGCGACAAACTGCCAGTTCCAGCAGCATGGTTCTCCTTAAGCTGTTGAAGGGTACGTGCTTATACTGATATTTGTGGGAAATGCCTTACGTGTCTGCTTCGAGTTGTGAACTTTCTGGAGCTCATTTAGAACGTCTGGTGCTCTGCAAAAACATTAGTCCTAGTTTGCTATGTGTTCGCCCTCAGTATAGTGGTGTCCTGAAACTCGACTTTTCTGATAATTTAACAAAGCTTGTCTTTCTTGGCCAAACAGAAGGATATGAAGATATGCCTAACAACATATGGAAAATAGTTGATGTACGTGATGTAGCTGCAGCGCTAAAATTAGCGTATGAGTTGCCTGAAGCTGAAGGTAGATACATATGCATGTCTCACATGGTCAAGGCCCAGAAAATGGTTGAAGTTCTGAAGGAAACCTATCCAAACTACAACTACCCTAAGAGGTAATAAACTTACTCAAGCAATTTTCGTCTTTTTCTTTATAGTTCTTTAGGAGTTCCATGGTTTTCAACTTCATGATGTTTCTTAATTTGCAGCTTCAAAGATGGAAATGAGACAAAATTCAGTTCTGAAAAACTGCAAAAGATTGGATGGGAATTCCGGCAACTGGAAGAAATTCTTGTGGATTCTGTTGAGAGCTACAAGAAAGCTGGCCTTCTCGATATTGACGTCTAAGTGTAGCTTCAACATATTAACTTCTGTATAATGCTATTCCCATTATGGCCACAAATCTCTAACTCCGACTGAAGTCTTGTAATATTCTGTACTGTAATTGTGTAAAATCAGACTCGAAATATGCAAATAATCGCTGGCACAGCAGTTTCTTCATCTCCTGCTGTTATAAACTTCTGTATTTACTCATTTCAATTGTTCAGGGGGCATTGTTTCCCTTCACTGTACATTGAACAGCAAAAAAAAGATAAAAAAAATAAAAAAAAATAAAAATAAAAAATAAAAAACAAGAAGAAGAAGAAGAAGAAGAAGAAGAAGAAAGTGTTGCCAGAATAGAAAACTGTCACATAACAATGTGATGAACGTTTTAATCATAACATAATAATACATCCAAGATTTGTTTAGTTTAATCATATATATATAGCTGTCAGTTTAGTAGTTATAGTACTTGGAATAGTTTAATCAATAGCACACAAGATTGGACTCAAAGGACAGTCTCCTCATCTAAGTTCTAGCATAGAACCAATCTTTTGCATTGAATTTCTCCTGATTGTAGAAAAAATGGCAGAAAAGAGAGTATGTGTAACAGGAGCAGGAGGATTTATGGCTTCTTGGCTTGTCAAGCTGCTTCTTTCTGAAGGCTTTTACGTTCATGGTACTGTTAGAGATCCAGGTCAGTTACCTTCGTTCTATTCGTTCTTGCTGTACATATCAGGGATCTGTTAGATACTGGATTACTTAATGTACTTGGCTTATTAGTGTGTACTATGTTGTTCTTGATCTGTAATATAATCTAGACTTGAATGAGAGATGCTTCCGATTCACAGGCAGTGACAAGAATGCTCATTTGAAGAACCTTGAAAATGCGGGTGAGAAGCTGACTTTATTTAAAGCAGATTTGCTGGATTTCGACTCCATTCTTGGAGCAGTGAAAGGATGCGATGGAGTGTTCCATGTTGCCAGCCCAGCCCCTTCTGGCCCTGTATCAAATCCGGAGGCATGTTCAATAAACCGCACAGATTGCAAATGCTATTAGGCTGGATTACCGTAATCATATTAGTACAGATATGCCAGCAGGTTTTGCTAACCTTTGTTTAACATTCTGTCAATAACCGGGAATGCTATTGCAGGTGGAAGTGGTTGCCCCTGCTCTAGAAGGTACTCTCAATGTCCTAAAGGCAAGCTATGAGTCGAATGTCAGGCGTGTTGTTGTCGTATCATCAGTTGTTGCGATGGCATTGAACCCTAACTTGTCCAAAGATCAAGTAATAGACGAATCTTGCTGGTCAGACAAGGAATTTTGCAGGAAAACAAATGTAATTGCCCGATGAATTCAGCGATCTTTCATTCTTAGCATCCTTTCATTTGTAATTCTCTGATATACAACTGATCTGTGACCTTATGGGTGTAGAACTGGTACCACTATTCAAAAATGGTCTCAGAGCTCGAGGCATGGGAATACGCCAAGAAAACAGGCCTTGATGTTGTCACTGTGTGTCCGGCTCTTGTGATAGGGCCTTCGTTGCAACAAACGGCAAATGCTAGCAGCTTGCACCTGCTTAAGCTGTTGAAAGGTATATCTTTTACACTCATCTCTGTTCATATTCATTTCAGTAGCGCCGAGTTTATTAAACTAGCTGTTTTATAATGATCTCTTTTCACCATATATGATCTGAAATTGTCCAAAGTCTAAGTTTGAAGTTTTATGTCCTGTTTTCGTGCTTTACCAAACAGAAGGATACGAGCAAATGGATAACGGGCTATGGAGGATAGTTGACGTGCGAGATGTAGCAACAGCACTAAAACTAGCATTTGAGCTGCCTGAAGCTGAAGGTAGATACTTATGCATGTCTCACATGATCAAGGCTCAGGACTTGACGAATATCCTCAAGCGAATCTATCCAAACTATAACTACCCCAAGGGGTAAGAATCTTTCATCAAAGTCAACGTATAAGTTCGTTCATCCTTTAGTTTGCCTAATCGCCTACATTCCTTTAGAACCATTTCATGTCTTTCCTACAGCAACTAACGCAACCTTCGATGAGAACTAAACGATAGTCAGGAGTTGACAGCACGATATTCGTTTGGCGCAGGTTCAAAGAAGGAAATGAAACAAAATTCAGTTCAAAGAAACTTCAAGACCTGGGATGGAAATACAGACCATTCGAAGAAACTCTTGTGGATTCTATTGAGAGCTGCAAGAAGGCTGGTCTTCTCCACAGTGACGTCTAAACACAGCCGTATCAGTCGAAGTCTGTATCATAATTCATACATATTGCCATAAACTGCTGATTTGAAATTTGTGAACCTTTTAACGGTTCGACCAACTGACTCACCATTACAGAGTGTCTGATATAAGCAGTGTTCGTACAACAATTTCGTCTCAAATCCCATCAGTTTCTAAGTTTAGAGTGTCAAATTGAACACTTAGTAGTTAGTACTGTATGTCTGTCTGTCTGTCTGTATGACATGATGCAAAAATTAAATGTAACAAAAATGAATGAGGTTGTTTTTTAGCAGGGAAATGGATGCTTTCGTGGGCCAATAGAAAAGGTTGATTATGTTACAAGCATTGTCTATTAATGGTCCAAGACACGTAGACAAGGGGCCAAGGTTGCATATTCAGATCAAAACCCATCCACTAATTTGTTTAAATTATGTATTAGCCCAACTAACCTGATTGCGACTATCTTGGCCTTGTTCCTAGATCAAATTATATTCCTTTCGTCCCAAAATAATCGTTCGGTTTAATTTTTTAAGCGTGAAAATATAAGAGTATAATATTTAGATATACTGGTGATAAGGTTATTATGAGAAATTAGTTGATGATCGAGTTTAATCTTCATTCCGTTGAGAAGAAAAATAAAAATATTATAATTTTTTTTAAAAATTACAAGGAAATTAAAGTTGAATAACTTGATCAAGATGTTTAAAATGATAAAAGTTAGTAGAACTCGTTTTAAAATAAATGGAGCGTATATGTATAGTTAGTATTTTCATAGCATATTTTAAATTTTAAATTTTGTTTGTGGTTCTGTTCGTACTTGAATTTTAGGGAAAAAAATGCAGTATGAGTTGGAATGATCATGCCATGTCCATATGTGTTGGGAATGGTTGTGTAGATATTGTCCAAGTGAAATATATATGGTCCTTTTCATGTCCTTCATGTGTGTGGGAACTGGGAAGTAGTTTTGTCACTCCTCAATTTGATTTGATTGAAGTTTAGTACAAAACACTGTATTTTTTTCGTATTCTATTTGTTCTTCTTTTTTTCGGATCATGTTGGTTTGACTCTATTTAATAGTTATTGTTTAAAAAAATATTTAAAAAAAAAATCACGATTTGTATTATTTTGTTATTTTACCTAAATACTTTTGTGTAGTCATACTCTAGTGATTTGTTAGCATATTTCAAGACAAATGTTTTGAAGGTTAATGGTGTATAGCTAGTTAGCTACTACACCTCTTTAGGTCAATATGAAATGAATGCTCAATTATTTTCAATCACTCACGACTATGATGTATCACAATCATTTCTCTTTGGACTCTCAATACTAACAAATTACTAGGATAATAAAAAATGGCTAGTACATATAGTTGCTTGCTAGAACCATAACCACAACAATAACACTAATAAGTCATTTTATTTATTTGAAGAACAATACCTTATTCTAGAAATAAAACATACCGTATTCTAAAAATAAAAATATTCGTTTCGAAACGGACTTTGATCTAATTTTTTTTCTTCTCGAAAAATAGTGATTCTGATCAATTCATTTTTTTAAAAACAAACTTTAATAAATTCATCAGGATATATATGAAATATCAAAAAGAAAAGTATAAATGTATAATACTCTAACTTTCATAATTCCACAATAAATGTATAAAAGTAACTTTTTAAATTTATAATCTTCTTTCTTTATTCTTATAATAATAAAAGTATTAAAATGACTTCCTTTATTTATTTCCCATATATCCCTATCCAAATAATTAATTTTCATTTTACATTACGGTAATACTACAAATTTACAAACCTAATTCCCACGTTCGATCAAAAATTATATTT
>JAYMSL010004994.1:0-10545 GCA_036897195.1 Plantago coronopus
ATTCCCTATTTTATACATAAAATTCAAAAATAATAAATCGGTTTGGAAAAAGTACACAGGAAATTTTTTAGGGGATCCCTAAATCTTGGCATGTGGAAATAATTCCCTAAATTTTTCCTGCGGGCTCATCAAATTTAGGGAATCTGCTGCACTGCATTTTTTTCACTCTTTTACGATTTTGTGCCAATATTTAGGCACAAAATCCATTTTAGGTGAGCTGATGTGAATGCTTTACCCCAATCGCTTTTAACCGATGTGGGATGCGGGGTATTACATAAATACTATCCAAGCCCCAAGAAGAAATTAATTTCGAGAACATAATCACTCATAACAAAAAACAAACCCATGACCTGATCCATAGTGTCTAACTTACCATTCGGATACAAACATTTTGGAAGAATTTGGTTTCTTTAAAACATTTGTTTTTAAAATAAAACATTTGTTTTTAAAATAGTGAGTCAGCTTTAAAATATTGTTGCTTCGAGAGAATTCCATTAACCCGTGTTGACATGGCAATAGCGTGACACAAGCAAGTTAGGCTTTCAGTACTTAACTACTATTTATTTATTATAATTATTAATGATAATATTAGTTAGGCTTAGTAGTTAACTATGTTGTCCATTAATCATGTTTCGTGTATGGATTACTTCTCAACGTTTTTCATTATTATTTAATTAATTAATTAATTAATGAAGGAAATGAGAATAGTTGTGATTGGAGTTGAACAAGGACGTATTACTATAAATAAATTGGAGCATCTCAGCATATATACCAAGATGTCACCTAATAGTTTGTTTGTTTATTAGAAGCAAATCCCATACATATCTTTATCTCTCTACTACTATTTGTTTGTGAATTTCAAGGAAACTACACTACAAATTCCCATTACCAATTTAGGCATCTTAGACATATACCTTTTAAATCTAGTACAATTTCAACTATACAATGTTCTATTCATATAAACCACAATAATTTCCCTCTAAATATTTTGGTTGGAGGTTGGAGATTGATTTTTTTTTCTAGGTTGAAGATTGATGCTTAAACTAGTATAAATTCTCAAATTATCAACCACGTTATCTAATAATATGCCAGTCTAAGACTTTTGTGATGAAACAAAGATACTGTATATATGAAAAGTTTCTTAAAACGAGATTTTACACTATTTATGAAATTTTTACTTGCTCTTCTGGTGTATTTTCGATACGCGTTAACAATATGTGTGAGACAAACATGATGTCTTAGCGTGCGATAATTTAATTCATCCGATTTTTTTAACTAAAGTGAACTGAATTCAAATATAAAATTGTATCACGCACACCTGAACTGAACTGGACAGAACTGAATTGAATACAATTGAAATTAAAGTGAGATGAACATAACCTTACGCTACTCATATACCACCTAAACAATCTTATACCACCTTATACTTCCATTTAAATTGATTTCGTTATGTGTCCCAATCGTGTAATAGACCGTATATTATTGTCACGAATGGATTAGTGGTGTAGCCGAGACAAAAGGGGGGCTGAGGTATGCAATTCAGGGGATGGTTTTGGTCCAGGACTAGAAAGTTTACACTTTAGTACTTTTACTTTACCACCACAACTACAAGTCCGTCCATTGAGGTGGAACTATAAATAACTTGGGTGGTCAAAATTACCAAAATCAATCGGGTCGCTTTACCGCTCTCTCTCTCTCTCTCTGCTACACAAAACAAACAAGGCAACCTCTCTGAATTCATTCAATAAACATTACATTACAAACAAAATCAGCTTCGTCTCCAGCAATTGGATCTCCATTTCATTACCAGCTGCAGGTATTCTCTTTTCTTAACCCTTTCCTGTACCTCGTTGAATATTCCTATGTTTTCTGCCAAGGTTTACTTTCTTCGTAATCCAATTCGATTTCAACTATTCCCCATCATTTGATCAAACACAATAGCGTTGACGTGTCAATCCATTTTGCATTGCCGTGTTGTTTTTCCTCTACTTGTTTGGATAACTATGGATGTTTTTGGTAAAGGAATTGGTTGATAACTTGACTACTTGAGGCTCTTTTTGCTTGTGTTTATGTCATGTGCATCAGTTGATGGTTTGTATGTTATGCTAAGGTGTGTTATTTGTTTTTCGTGTAGTCTTAACAAGGAGTTCATTGGAGAATCGTCTGCTGCTGCTGTTGTGTTGGTGTGGAATGAGATAAAGATGAAGACAGTGAAGAGAAAAGTGGGAAAATACGAGCTCGGGAGAACCATTGGTGAGGGTAATTTTGCTAAAGTTAAGTTTGCGCAGAATACTGAGACTGGTGAAAATGTTGCAATTAAAGTCATGGCCAAAAGTACGATTCTCAAGCATAAAATGGTTGATCAGGTACCATGTTGTTTGCGTGATCTATTCACTTACTAGGTTTATTTCATCTTTTCGAGGAAATTGTTGTAATCAAATAATGGTTGATTTAGGAACTTTGGTTGATTTTGAGCAAGTAATTCAAACATCGTATAAACTTCGTGCGATTTGAAAGCTGCTATTGTATAAACTCAGGTGTGAAACATACCATTATCTTCATGATTAGGGCTATAAAGCTGCTATTGATACTCCTTGTGGTGACATCTAGTTACTAGAATCTTTCTTAACCTTAAAAACATCTAATTACTATTGCTGAAACATTTGGAATAGATCCTAGTGAGAGTGACAAGTAGTACTGTGGTTAATTTTTTCAAAGGAGTTGTGGAGAGCAACCACTGTTCCATGCATAACAAAATCAATGTGTATGGAGCAGAAACTGTAACATACAGTTGAAGGACATGATTTCAGTCTATCACGAGACTGAGTCATGTTATTTAATAGTTCACGAAACACACAGATAGTATCATGTATTGAACCCCAAAGAATGCTGACCTTGGTATACTTTAACTATAAAAGTCTTCAAGTCACACAAGTGTGCTGAAGATCAACTTTGAAATTGCAATGGTACTTCTATGTTACAAATCTATGTATATCTTGTGCATTATCATTTGAAGCAACTTCAGGTTGTTTCTTTTCTTTTTATTCTTAAATTATAAATTTCTCTGGCAATTTGTCCGAATTCATATAGATAACTATTTTCTTTCTTGTTTTTGCGGTTACCAGATAAAAAGAGAAATATCCATAATGAAGATTGTCAGACATCCTTGTATCGTCAAGCTGCATGAGGTATGCTCTGCTGGTACTTTTAGACTAATTTTCGCTAGATGTTCCATATAGCATATATTTCAATGTAGTTCTTATTGCTTCTTCTACCTTCCAGGTTCTAGCAAGCAGAACAAAAATATATATTGTTCTGGAGTTTGTTACGGGAGGAGAACTCTTTGACAAAATTGTGAGTATGGCTGCAAATATCAAATGCTATAAGCTTGTCTCTCTTATGTAAAAGTATAAAACCAGATTATTTCTTTGTTAGTCTTAAGGGGATGGGGTTTCTGGGACTGGGCAAACAGAGCAAAGGGCGTATGATTGAGTTTGTCTCGGTAACATAAATTTTCACGCAGTGGCATGTGTATTGACAAACATACATTTCCATTGCTGCAGAACTATGAACACTCATGTTTTCGATTTCTAAACTAATCATTGGTTTCTGTGCCAAGTCTTGTCCGCAGTTTTAACTTTGATTTTTTTTTCTCTTTTATGAATTTTCTGGTTGCTCAGGTACACCAAGGAAGGCTTTCAGAAGATGAATCAAGGAAATACTTCCAACAACTCATCGACGCAATTTCGCACTGCCACAGCAAGGGTGTGTACCATCGAGACTTAAAGGTTTGAGACAGTTTGGTGTGATGAGTTGATATAGGTTTTGTTGCACTTCATCACGGATCTAATCATAGTTTTTAATCTGCATGTATAGCCTGAAAACCTTCTTCTTGATTCTGGAGGAAACTTAAAGGTTTCTGATTTTGGACTAAGTGCATTGCCTAAACAGGTTAGTAATTTGCCAATTTGAGTTATATTCATTTGAATGCTGTGTTTCCTGGCATATGATATTCCTTGGAAAATTGCAGTTGCTAACAGTGATTATTTTTCTTCTATCTCCTAAATTTACCCAGGGAGTTGACCTCCTTCATACAGCTTGCGGGACTCCAAATTATGTAGCACCCGAGGTATAGTTTCCGTGAAGAGCTATTATTTTGTACGATAGCAAGATGTGCCACTAGAAGTTTTTGGGCATCTATGCTTTGAGTTGTATGGGTATCACACACGTATCAACTTAGTTAACCTGCTCTACTATTATTTGTATGCCTTAAGGTACTGAGCGACCGAGGATACGATGGTGCGGCTGCTGATCTTTGGTCATGTGGGGTTATACTATATGTTTTGATGGCAGGATATCTTCCATTTGAGGAGACAGACCTTCCCTCCTTATATAACAAGGTTAATCTATATGAATCATATTTTCCATAGCTAGGCACAACATACTGTTAGCATACAACTGATTTTGAACAATTATTTGTGTTGATTATCATTAGTTTCTCAAACTATTGTGTATTCAAGTAAATTGGCCTAGAATGTTCCTTTCCGAAAAATACTTATGGTGCTTAATTCACTACCTTGATAAAGATCATTGACATTTAATTTAAAACAAAGCCACAAGTGGAAAGTGCTCCATGCACATCCTGTATGCAGTCTGAATCAGATTTACCGCAGCACTATTAAGTTGTGTTGTTCATATTTCCCCTATTCATGAACCTTATTCCATCTTGCTGCATGCACATGTGCTGCTTATGTGAGATTTTAGTTACCCCGTGCATTTCCTGACACAGGCCCTATTTCCTCTTAACAAATTAGTCATGAGTTGACCTTTTTTTGCCTTCTCATGTACAGATTCATGCTGCACAGTTTGCATGCCCATTCTGGTTTTCTCCAGATGCAACATTATTGCTACAGAAACTCCTTGATCCGAATCCTGAAACTGTGAGTGTAGAATCTAAATTGTATTATTCGTATTCAAAATAATATACTGATTTTTTACATTATTGTTTTGTCCGGGCTTACTTTAGCTAACCTATAATTTTGTGCTGATTGAATAATGGTAGCATAATTACCACAACTGTGACATCTCTTGGACTAAATGTTTGACTCACATAATTACCAGATATATGAACTTAGTTTGAGAGAACATGGAATACGAGAGATGATAAAATAAATGGCCTGTAACCGGGTGCCGAAACGCATGCCGCATCTTGTGTGGGGTTTAATGAGAACTATAAGAAATAAAATCTTTATTGTAATATGCCTATGCCTATGTGATATATCCAATCTAATCTTCTTCACCTGCTGCTTTTACCTGTTTAAATTTGGATTAAATATGTACTTCACTAATTTTCACTGTGTAACTGTAGGTCAGCTGCCTATTGACTAATTTTTTTCATCTGATTCCTTCTTTTGCGAAAAATTAATTACAGCTCAAACCATAAAACACCTATCTTGTCATATGCTTACACGGGGCACCATTCTGTTTGCAGCGAATCAAAATAGCAGGGATAAGGAGACATCCTTGGTTTAAAGTTAATTATGTGCCTGTCACACCCAGAGAAGATGAAGTGGTGACCCTGGATGACATCCGTGCTGTTTTTGATGATATCGAGGTTGGTTTATCTATCAATTGTTTCATTTTGAAGAATGTTTGTGCACTGCAGCGGCAATATTTAAAAGCAATTCAACATAATATGGCGGCAATCTATTCCATTATTATAAACAGGGCCAATCATTTCATACAGTATTATTTAAACAGCGATCTGGTATTTGGGTCATTCTACGTTCAATCTAACTATGTTTACTTTGAAATATGATACAGGACCAATTTGTAAATGAGGAGACCTCGAATAATGCTGGTGGCGGCCCTTTGATAATGAATGCTTTTGAGATGATTACCTTATCACAAGGACTGAACTTATCGGCCCTTTTTGATCGGCGCCAGGTATTTTGATATAACAGTGATGTGACAGTTTATGTAGTATAGCTGTATAGGACTTTGACCTGAAACTTGAGTAAATAAGCCTCGAAAACTTTTCCCCTAAAATGCTTCCACGCAGATAAGTAGTAGAACCAAGTGTCTGTATACAATTACTGTTCACCACTATGGGATGATACAACCATCTTTCAGCATGCTATTCTCCTCGTGATATAAGGACTGGCCAGTCATGCGATGCTCTAGAGGCCGTATGAGTTCTCAAGATGTGGATCCTAGGGTAGTCTTAGCACTTGACGTTTCACGTACTCTGTCCAGGAGTGTAGCATAATGTGGGATGGTTCGTGTCATGATACCATTTTAATGACCTACATATTCAGTATTTATCTTGTCAACATTTGGTTGGCTTAAATCAAACTGAACTAGTTATCGCATTTGACAACTATGAACGCTTTGAGCATCTTTAAATGTGCATTTGATAATGCATAACTGACTCATGAATAAAATTATAGAGCATCTCTGACAAACCTTTGGAGTAATGTAAAATGTTCTGTTTCTTCTGTTTTTTTTTTAATTTACTATAACTGGTTCTCAATTTTGGGTTGGGTCCATATGTACAGGATCATATCAAAAGGCAGACTCGTTTTGTTTCTCGCAAACCAGCAAGAGTTATAATTTCAGCAATTGAAGCGGCTGCTGAGTCTATGGGACTCAAGGTTCACACACGAAACTACAAGGTAAATTTATCTCTGAACTCAAATAGTACGGGTTTTATTTTCAAGCTTCTCCTATCTTTTGGTTTGATTCCCCCTTTTTCCCATTTTAGTATACATTCATTATTGCTTTGAGTAGAATAGTATGACAAACTCGTAGTAAAGTTTATACTAAGCTAATCATGGAAAGATATGTCATATATATCTTGTTTTCTCTTCATTTTGTATTCTATGTAGGCTCTACAACAATAGTTTCGCCTGATAGAGATATCACATGAAAGTCGCAAAATTCTTGTATGTTGGTGAAACTGATTACATTCTGTTGTGACCCGTAACACATTCCTTTATCTTTTAACAGACCAGACTTGAGGGCGTATCCTCTAATAAGACTACCCAGTTTGCTGTTGTCTTGGAGGTATGTTTGTTTCTTGAGTCACGTTAAAACATCATCTATCCTTGTGATCCGACACTCGTACAAAACAACTAATAAGTGGCCATGATATTTGTTTACTAAGGTTTATGAAGTTGCCCCGTCACTTTTCATGGTGGATGTTCGTAAAGCCGCTGGAGACACCCTGGAATACCACAAGGTAACCTTTCATGTTTTCCACTCTAAACCCTGAAAAACTACAATGCCTGGAGACGGACCGATGCTTAATTGTTGTGTGGTCTTTTTCTTTAATTTGTGCAGTTCTACAAGAACTTGTGTGCAATGATCAGTCATGTTATCTGGAAACCGAAGGAAGGAATGGCGATACCAAGTTCTAATTTGCTTAGGACAATGACTTGCTGATCCAGGTCAAGGATGTGAGGCAAATTGGTCCTGTCTGTGTCCACACTCCACAAGATGTATAAAACACAGAGTAAGAGTGATTTAGTATGTTTGACACTAGAATTAATGGCCAGTCTTAATGGCGTTTTGTATAATACAATGTGAACCAATAAATCTAGGTACAAATACTGTAATAGAAAATAATGTATTTATGTATTTGAGTAAATGGTTTACCACATGGGGATATGTTTCTCCGGGAAATGATTATGGAAATCCATAAAGAGTCGCTTGATTTCTCTAGCAGTTTAGCCTGAACGTTGCGCTTTGTTGAGGCGACGTTGGGGCGCTGCTGAATCACCTCAACTCAGCGCTCAGGCTCTCTCCAATTAGTGGTTTTAAGGGAAAATTTGGTCCGGCCAGTTTGTGCGCACCTCCCTCTCACTATTCACCTGTATGGGGTCCACTTGTAAATAGTGAAGAGGAAGTACACCGCACTTGTCCCGTGGTCATATGAAGTTATCCTCGTGGTTTCATGAACCGTTTAAGATCCCAAATACTCTCACAAATCAACGAATAGCCTCTTGATTTAATTGTGCGAATCTCCGAACTCATTTAAATTGAATTAAATGGACTTAAACTAAATTGAATGTAAATATCAAATATGTAAATCTAAACTGAAATGATCCATCTAATTTTAGTTAAAAAAATGCAGAACTTTATTATTTATTTTTTTTGAAGCATTAATCTACTGATATATTAAAACGAAATCGACCTAAAGTAAGAGCGGTCGTCAAGTTTAATTACATCATCAAGCCAAACTGGGAACATATCCCAGATAAAATGCGAAGTGTCTGAATAATCAAAAGGTAAAGTATTAGCATTAATAACAAAAGACCGAGAGCTTGCTAGTTTAGCCAGGGCATCTGCCTTCACGGTAAACAAAAGTCAGTGATACTTCTTCTAACTGAGTCATGAGTCTTCTACTGTCTGACAGAAGAACCTGGTGCATCGGTGGTGGTACTGTCGTCCTGTTAAAACAATCAACCAAAAATTGTGAGTCTGTTTGTATAATTGATTTAGTGTAATTCAGAGGTGTGAGCAACTGTAATCCTAATTTTAGTGCATGGAATTCCGCAAGGTTGTGATCTATGTCACCCAAGTGAGTAGCACTAGCTCGGATGAATTTTTTTTCGTAATTACGTATTAGGATTACGTGACCCTAGCTAGTTTTTCCTGATGAAGCACTGAGCCATCAATATTTATACAAACATACCCGACCGGTGGTGGGTTCCATTTACATTCAACCTTTTTTGTACGTTTTTTCCGACTAGTAGTATGGAGAGTTTTGTTCTCTTTGATGTGGTTTAAGAGTTTATGGTTAAAGGTGATTATGTTTTCGGTAGAGAGCTGAAAGAGTTTCTCATTTATGTGTTTCCAAATTGTCCAAAATAGTAGGATCATTTGGGTTTGAATTTCCGTGTTTTGAGTATTGGAGAAGACTAATTGGTGGAGGAAAGAAGGGTGGGGTCCATTGAGTTGATTGAATATCTAGTTCCTTGGCTGAGCAAAGAAATGACATTCAAAAAAGAGATGGTGTATGGTTTCATCTTTGTTATCATTGCACAAAGTGCAGGTTTTTTCCGTGATTATTTTTTGTTTGAAGAGCCGATCTTTGGTTGGGAGTTTATCATAGATTCCTAACCAAAGAAAGAAACGGACTTTTGGTGGAATTTTTAAGTTCCACAATTTGGCCCAAGGCCAAAGGGGTTGTTGTGTTTCCTGGTGTTAGTTGTTTGCAATCCAATTGTATGCCGATTTGATGGTGAATTCCCCATTACGGGAAGGGTGCCAAACAAATATATCGTTAATATTTTGTGTAGGTATAGGGATTCCCATGATTTCTTTAAGAATCTCAGTAGGAATCCAATGTTTTAGGGCTTGTAGATCCCAGTTATTATTCTTTATGAAATAACCCACTTTGAAGCGGGAATATGTAATATCATTTGTATAATTCGAAAGGATTTTGCCCGGTACCCACATATCATTCCAGAAGTCGGTCGATTGACCATTTCCCAGCTTTGTCATGAGCCCCATTTTGAATTCTTCTTTTAATTTTACCAGATTTTTCCAAAACCAACTATGTGTTGGTTTTGCTATGGCTTCCAGAACCGTAGTATCGGCAAAGTATTTATTCTTGTAAACAGAGTACCAAATTGACTCTGGTTTTTGGAGTAAATTCCACAAGTGCTTCATGAGAAAAGCCTTGTTTAGAAGGTGGAGGTTGCGCAACCCTAGGCCGCCAAGTTTCTTTGGCGTACATATTGAATTCCATTTTATTTTTCCTCGTCTTTTTCCGCTTATCCGACCATTCCAGAGGAACTGTCTATTTATAGTCTCCAATTTATCAATTACGATATGAGGAATTTGGGTAATTGACATGCAATACGAGGGTATTGCATTTGTAACTGCTTGGATCAGAGTTAATCTGCCAGCATATGAAAGGAATTTTGAGTGCCAGATAATTATTCGTCTCATTGTTTTTTGTACAATTTGGTCAAACAGGTCCCTCTTCTTTGATCCAAGGAGAAAAGGAAGACCCAGGTATTTATCCTGTCTTTTGTTCGGGATGACTTTTAAGGAACGAGTGATGTTTTGTTTCAGGTGGATAGGTGTGTTTGGGAAAAATATGATTCGGCTTTTTTCCCAACAGATAAACTGTCCATAAGCCTTGGCATATTGGTGGAGAGTATGTTGGATGGTTTCAACATTGTTTGGTGTAGCTTTCCCAAAAATGAGGCAGTCGTCCGCAAAACTAAAAATTGGGACATGGGGTCCTAATTTAGAGGATTTTAGTGTGCAGGAAATTTTATCTTTGGTTTTAGCAATAAGGAGGTGGATAAAGAGGTCTTGGCAAATTATAACCAGGTACGGGGACAGTGGGTCCCCTTGTCTTAATCCCCTTGTAGGGTTCCAGTCTGGTGAAAGTAGGTAATTTACTTTGACCGAGAAGTTTACCGTGGTAATGCACTACAAGAAAACAGGGAAACAGTGACGAAAATAGTGACGACTTTATCGGTCGCTAAATAGCGACGAATCGCTAAAGAATAGTGACGGATAAAGTCG
>JAYMSL010004995.1:0-10544 GCA_036897195.1 Plantago coronopus
CTAAGCATCTGCATCTCCCAACGGATTTCGCAGGGAGTCTGGAGAAGATCTCCATCAAGACTTCTTCAGGCAGATTAGGGTTTTCCATTTGGGGGTTTTTGATTTTGGAATGGGCAGCGAAAGTGATTTAGGGTTGTGAGCTGTGTGAGATGGTTTTCCATCTGCAGGTGATTAGGGTTTTTTATAAGCTGTGTGAGTCGGTGTAGAAAACAGTAAAGAATATGAATTTTCCAATAATAAAAAATTATTTCAGTATCAAATGCAATAAATGTGGGCGCATCGAGCTCTGGTGCAGAAATTTTGGGGCTTCTCAACCGTGTTGTAATCGGTGTGGAGGCATCAAACTCTGGTGCAGGAGATTCAGATGCTTCTCAACCAAATTCTTTTTGGAAACGGCAAAATTATATTAATTAAAAGTTAATATTTACAGCAACAACGCAAAAGACTTGCACCACCAGCGATTTGGGAGAAACTGCTCAAACCCGAACCAGATTATCAAATCTAAGATTTGGGGTAGGAGATCCGGATGCTTCTCAACCAAATTGATCGCAATAAGTGTGGGTGCATCGAGATTTGGGGTAGGAGATCCGGATGCTTCTCAACCAAATTGATCAAGTGTTGTAAACGGTGTGAGCGCATCGAGCTCTGGTGCAGGAGATTCGGATGTTTCTCAACCAAATTGATCAAATGCTGATTACATACATCTTCTGCGAGAGCAATCATATAGCAGATCTTTTGTCCATGATGGGAAGTGGCTACACGTTTGATCCTTCGTCTAATGAGACAACTGTTGGGTGTAATTTAGTTTCACAACTGAACTCTTTGCCTTTTGACCTTGCTTATCTTTGATTACATTCGTATACATATCACAATTAATTACCCCTACCCCGTACTTTCAAGTTACCCAAATTACCTACAAACCCTACTATATCCTTTTCTAAATGTAACTCAATCATTCATTTTCAAAACTCAACTCAACTCAAATTACTATTTAGTTATAAAAAAAATTAGAGTTGATATTAATATTACAATGATTTCACAAATGTTCATTCAATATTCATCTAAATTTTCTATAATACTCCATTTAGAGTAAATAGTCACCCATTCAGGGACCGAACCCTTGATCACCTCTGAGACATGGGTTGTCTCAACTTATTACTCGGTTACAAACGCTTTGACTCGGCTATCAGTTTCCATAAATGTCGCTTAACACTCTATACCAAACCCGTTGTTGGTTTAAGTAGTATTAGAGTTCACTTAAGTAAGGTCTCGAATTGGAGCCTTAAAAAATACTGCTGGATAGCTAGCTTATAGAATGGACCGACGATACAAGCTGGATTAGTTAGTCACAGGACACTAGTGACAAAAATAGAAAGATAGTGTCGTCCGAAATAGTTGTTGGCTCAGTGGTAAGGACTTAGTGAGTGTTTGTCATTGCTTTTCAGAATTGCTTTTAACTTGCTTTTGCTTAAAGTAGTATAAAATTGCTTTTAATAAAAAGTTGTAGGTGTTTGTTAATTAAGAAAAAAAAGCAGCCTGGAGTGTTTTAAGCAGGAAGAAGCAAGCCTTGGGATGCTTCTAAAAAGCAGCGGTTACCTGCTTTTTTTTAGAGAAGCAAAAGCAGAAGTTGTGAAATAAAACATTACATTTCTGCTTTTCTTTGGCCAGAAGCAGAAAAGTGTTTTTTTTAAGTAATGGCAAACACTACCTTAGAGTTCAATTAATTAAAGTCTTACGTTCGAGCCAAAAAACACTGTTGAAAATAGTTGTTATAAAAAATGGACCGACGACCCTCAACTGGATTAGTCGGATTACACCAATTTTTAAAAAGGAAAAAAAACAAAGGTTCTCTATTTTTAACTATTTGTCTTTGACCCAGCCCAATTTCATCTTCATTTCTTTAAAACTTGTCCGAGCTTTTTCAGCTGTATCTACCTGCGCGGCTGCGCCTCTATCTTGGATCGCGTTCATCAGTTCATCCTTGAGGAAGCCAAAGGTATAGAAGTCTACCCCCTCTCTCCTTCTAAAAACCCTAAACCCTAATTTTATGTTGATCGAGTTCTCCGATCATATATCATGTGTAGCTTAATTTGTGCATCTTTTTATGTATGTGACATCTATTTACTGATCATCGGCTTATTTTGTTTTAGGAAAGTTTGTGTGGTATCAACAAGAAATGTTTGGGGCTTTTGTTATAAGCTTTTTGTGTTTTGATTCATTTGATCATCTCTAATTCTCTATTTCACCCTTTATTTCATACGGAATCATGCTCCAACTGAATCAAACTGCTGGGTTTCAACGATCTTCTTGTTTTATGAGAACTTAGCAATTCTTGAGTTTCATAATTATATCATCGATCATCCAGAATTTTGCAGAACTTACTTGGGTACCTGAAGTTATGTTCTATATGCATGATTTATACAGAGCTTTAATTGTATTTAGACATGTTTCAAGTTCATAATAGACAGTTTAGTTTAAAGATTTGTGAAAATGTATATGAATAAACAATGCAAACTATTGATGAGGTATATATATACATTTTTTTATACTTAGTAATATTCTTTGATATGATGATATCTTTCTGCGCAAAGTATTACTTAAGTATATTCTTCAAGTTCATCTTTGATGATATAATTACAATAGCATCAGTTCACTGGGTTCCAGCCTGCTCAATAAGTCCAGCATGCTCAATAAGTTGTGTCAGGGATTAAAATACACACAATTAGGCCTGGATACTTGGAAGTATATCTAGAGCTATGATGAGAAATTTATTGTGTCAACCTGAGCAATAAGTTAGTCTATAGTGTAAGAAACTAATTTGTCATATAATCATCGATCCTTATCGAAAGTCGGTAAGGTCTTATGATTGAAAACTGTGTTTTGATATTTTAGTTTTGAATGTGGGGTGAACAATATCATGTATGCATTTCAAAGCTAGAGGTATGTTTTTTTTGTATTGAAAAGATTTAAAATTTTCAAGATTTTACAATAATGTACTGGATTTAGTTTCCTGTTTTGCGTACCTATATCTTTATTAAGCTTGAAATATTCAATCTCTGATTAAGTTTTCCAGTCTAGTTTGTATGATTGTTTGTGACTGTTGATTTGGTCTTTTTATATGATTGTTGCATTGAGATTTGGTCTTTTTATTTACATGTGGTTTTTCAAGGTCTTTAAGTTGAGCTCCAGACTCATGAAGAGCCTTGAAGGTGTATCTCCAAGTAAGAAAGCTAGAAATGATCCTCCTTCTGCGGATGTAGATCATATTAGCAGTTTACCGAACGATATTACGGGGCGTATTCTGTCCTGCATACCAACTGTTGAAGCATTAGCAACATCTGTGTTGTCCAAGCATTGGAAGTACAAGTGGATGTCCTGCGACCACATCGACATCAGTGATGAACTCCGAGATTTTGAAAGGACAGAATCCATGTTTACCGCCTTCGTGCAAAGGATACTTCTATCACATACAGAAAATATTAGAAATATACGCATCAAGCTTGTACACGGGTACAATTCGAGCTTGGTCAAATTTTGGATAGCTATGCTACTGAGGAACAAAATCGAATGTTTGGATATTGATAGCATTCAGGAAGATTTGGTCATAGATGGCAAACGCCTCGATATCACATCACTGAGAGAATTTGCATTGACCAATCTCACCTTAAACATTCCAGCTTCCAACTCTTTTACCAACCTCAAAGATTTGCATTTAAAGGAACTTCACATAAGGAATGAGAGTGCTGAGAACATGGTCTGTTTTACTTTCCCAGTCCTTCAAATGATTGAATTTGTAAACTGCACATGGTTGGACGTGAACTTGATCGAAATCCATGCTCCTGCACTGAAAGGCTTCAAGTCAAAGACAACAATAACTAGTGAAGTGGATCACTACAGGATCAATATTCATTGTGCAGATCATCTTGGGTTGTTTGAATCTGGAGGTGGTGAACTTGAAAACATATTCGTGGATGGATCAAAAGTTGTTAATTCGACTTTTGAGAATATGAGAAGAATGCCATCGGAAAGGACTCAATCACAAGTTCCAAATCTATTGGAACAATTCTCGTCTACTCTAGAGGAATTGACATTATCCTTACCGACGGCTTGGGTTAGTCGTACACTCCCTCCAACATTCCTATAATACATGATTATATAGGAAATTGTTTTCTTTCTCGTTTTCAAGTTTCTGCATTTTCTATCTGTTTTTAAGTTGTAAACCAAACTATGTATCTCATTACTTGTTTAACTCATAAGATCTCATTTCATTATCTTGTTTCTTGTTTTCTTTCTTGTCCTTCAGGCTATTACTGGATCGAAACAAGGACTTCATCTTCCAAGGTTTGACAAGGTTTTGCGGCTTAATCTAACTAATAGTGTCAGTGGCCTGTCTTTGTTTAATCTAAAAGTTCTTCTTGAGATCCTTCACGCCATGCCCTTTCTGAAATCTCTATCCATTGATATGGTAAGCGAGCTATGATACTTCACTGATATAATACTCATTAAGAACTGATATTTATATAAATTCTTTCTGCTTTATCAGTATATGTGGGGTGATTATTGTGATTTACATTTCACGTGGGCTTCTGTACCGCTTTGTTTCTCATCTAGCCTGGAGGAGATGGAGTTTGTAAAAATTTGTAAACGCAATGAATATAGAGCTTTCAATGCCATAAAGTTATTGCTCAGAACTGCAACGAATTTGAAAAGATGTCGCGTGAATGCTATGAATGATGCAGAAAGAATCATGGAGTGGATATCAGAATATTCTACTGATTCAGAAAGCTTAGAGATCACTGCTGCAGTATCCTACCATGACAATTCAAACGAATTGATGTAGACGACATCAGAGATTGATCATTTTCATATGCAATCTGTGTATTCAAATATTGGCAACTTGTGTTTTTCACTTGTTTCCCAACTGTAACAAATATGAGTCATAATTATGTATTTGATGCATATAATGTTGAACCCATGTACTTTCAGTTTGCACAGCATGATGGGTAAGTATTGAGAGGTAAGTAGGACAAGACAAGTATGGATGACAGCCGGGGCGGCCAGATTTTCTATAGGGGAACTCCTAGGTTAAGCACGAAGGATATAGGCGACTGCCTGGCATGGGGATTAAGACGGATTGGTACTGCGTCTTTTCCTTCACGCAGGAAATTGATACATCAGCACATGCATCAGACTGATGGGTATGGCGGCAGCTAATGAATTGGCTTGTCATGAACAGAGAACCTCTTGTAACCACGCGAAAGGCAAGGGACATGTGTTTTTGAACCTCCATGTATGCATTTCAATGCTTGAGGTATGTGTTTTTGTTTGGGAAAGATTTAAACTTTTCAAGGTTTTATGAAAATGTTCGGGGATTTAGTTTCCTGTTTTAGCTACCTATATATTGTAGTTTATTTGGTCTTTTTATATGACTCTTTCATTGAGATTTGGACAAACACAAGCGATAAATTATTATCAAATGATATTCTTCGTTTACACTTGGTTAATTTCAAGTCTTTAGGTTGAGATCTAAACTCCTGAAGAGCCTTGAAGGTGTATCTTCAAGCAAGAAAGCCAGATATATATGTCTATGTAACCACGCGAAAGGCAAAGGATATCGATCGGATTTATTTTAACAAGCCAAGATTGTCATGCCGGTGGTAGTCAGACTCATGGTTTGATATAGATTTAATTTTACACATTATTGGATAGATTTATCATTCACTGGTAGTGAGACACATGGTTTTTTTTTTTTTTGAAACTGTGGAGTCTAGCTAGGGCTGAAGAAACAGAAGATCATATCATTTTCTCGAAGTTATCGAGCTTTTTCACCCTCTGCATGGATCTGATTAGCAGAGTGAGGAAGATACCTGCATACACAGATTTTCATTGATACTCATCAGCACAAATACTACTTTTCACAAGAATGGTGCATGGACATAGTACGAGTTTCATAGGATGGAATGCTTACCAGTCCCGACAAAGGAACCGTTTGCAACAATTTCACTGCCTTGATTGCTCATTGTCACGCCGAGGTTTAGGAGCGTACCACCTAAGACTGTGTATATGGTTGCCATCTGTAGCACGGTCGCTTTTCTAGCTGCTCTCTCCGACTGCAATAGGGAGAACTCTGTAATAAGGCATAAGAGATGGTGGTTGATCTTGCCCGAATGACGATTAGAACCCATCAGTATTGAAATCTGAAAATACTAAAAACCTTTATATGTAATCCTAATTGAAATGTTAGGATCGGACTGGTTTGGATAGGATTACCGGATTTTTAACTCGGGTTTTTGGATCGGAGCAATTGTGTTTACTACAAACGCTTTGACCCTTAATTTTTTGAGCATTGATAGTATATATGTGTTCATTGATAAAGTGAGGAATAATAAATGATATATGGTTGAACTTATGTTGCTAATACTATATAATCCCAAGCAATGAAGGTACTCCTAGATATGAATTTCAATCAGAAAAGAACTAAAGTACTTCACATAAAATATGCCTGCAACTTCAAAGAAAAGAAAAGATATGCAAATGACATAAATGTGCATAATGAGACTACCACAATGGGTGAAGTCTTGTTCAAAAAAATGGGTGAAGTCCTTGGTAAGTAATTCCTTGCAATTGCCCAATTTTCTTGTAGTGGAAGTCGCATGCCATGTCTACACTCTACAGTATGTATAATGAGAGATTTGAGTCGCATTTTAGCAGAATCTGGAGTAGCAGAACAATCTATACTATACGAGGCTTGGAATTCCATAGAAAGATATATGGCACATGAGCGGGAGAGAGTCGAGAGGCAGAGAAACACTGCTAGGATGCCCGTTTACAACTTCTCTCCACTTCAGCTAGCAATGTGATGCGAGGCATCGTCACAAAGGTAAACACACCAATAATATTGTTGAGAGCTCCATGCTGCAGCAAGTCCTTAATTATACCCAAAGTTATTTTCCACACAATCAAACTCCCATCAGTAGTTACAACAACTACTTGTAAGTATAAGCAAAGTGCATATATCACCAACATGAAATTTGAAGTCTAAACAGAGGGTAAATTTCTGAAAGAGAAACCATATTAATGGAATACAAAACCCTAAAAGCTGCTGCGATGATCAAATCTAATAGAATGATTACTTTGACAGTTTAACACTTTAACCATTCGCTAAATACCGAAAACTGCAACACCAAAGATGCAGCAGATTGAAAATGCATTTGTTAAGGTTTCCAAAAACAATCAAACATGTTGGATACAATTCATTTGATAAAGAACATATCAACGGCTCACAGAGTTAAACAACAACAGATAAGACCAACCAGGAACACATGTCAATATAGAAGGTCAAGAATTTCTGAGAGACAGAACACTTTTAACCCAAGCCAGATCCTTACTACGACGACTTTTTGTTTTGTCTGCTATTTACTCTTCACCAGTTTTGTGGGGTTTATCATGTGTTAATTTGGATATTGGACTCTATTTACGTTTAGCAAACAGATAAACTTAAAAACAGAGCAGTTGATCAGTAAATCATCAATGGTGGTTGAATTGAAGAGGATATATATCAACTGAATGAATAAGTATGAGAAAGTAGTATGCAAATGGCGAGATCTAAACCCCAAAGTAGAACACGATTAAGATAGAGATGATTGAACATAATTGAACAACTGATAAAGATTACAGGAGGTCAGATTATAAAAGACTCGAGCAAACTCATACGAAATAGACAAATTGACCCAAGACTCTGACTGTTTGACACAGACGCCAGTTGGTAGTCGTAAGCTAGCAGCAGTATGTGACAGTTGGATCTCAGAACAAGATCGGACATTGTTGTATTTGTTTTGACGTTAGACATGATTCCACTCCATCTAGATTATCATTTAGCCAAGATTTCTGTGTTGTTGAACCCTGGTGAGTGGTGATACATAAAAGAACAATAGTTGTTATCAAGAGTGCCAATAGGAAAGATAAGATTGAAAAGGAGAAACAGAACTACTTCATTTACTGAGGGAACAAATAACTCACTTTCCAAACAACATCATCATATAAGCAAAGCTCATCGTTAAAAAACATAACAAGTGCTACATTAATCTGAAAACATCATAGAGATATAACATGAGTTACCAGAACAAATAGAGAACAATAAAAGTTACAACCAACATGAATAATACAGCAGGCGAGCAAATCCATGTCCTGATGTTCTTGCGCATAGCGACTTTGCACCCATTTAGAATATATCTTATATTCAGCTTGCAATGTCAGCTTGGACTGGTGATACAAGGCTGGCCACAAACATATGCGCACCACTACTATTTTGCAGAGGTCTATCATCTGTAATGTCCCTTGTTGTTCCCTCTGTCAGATTCCACACATGTAAAGTACCACTCGAATTCCTGAACACAAGTTCATTTTCCCTAATAAAGCACATAGGATACACCCTAATAAAGCACATCGGAAACACGTATGGCGAATCCTCATCGTCATACGCACAAATCATTGAGAACTTGGCCCAAGACGTTGCTCGTCCATAATCTTTCATAATCCACACATCCACAGTATCTAGATCGGATGTATCTGTATCTAACATTAATAGACAACCTGCAATAGCGCAAATTTTATAGGTAGGAGCTGGGTCTAACTTGTCATTTGGTACCGGAATCTCATGGAACAACTCAGTAGCCACATCAAAAGCTGCAATCACATACTGATCATCTTTATCCAAAGCTAACCAATGGATACACCCATTCAGAAAAACACCATTATCTCCACAATCATCAACATCATGATTATAAGGAGAACTAACACTTCTCCAAACACGATTTTTCAGAGAATACACGTTAACGCAAGCTCCAGTTTGTGGATGGTTAAGATAATCGCAAAGAGAGAGTTTAAAAATCTTGTAATCATCAGAAAAACTGTCAAATCCAAACCCATAAGAATATTCTGTATCTTTTTCATCAGATACGAAAGGTATGTTTTCAACCGTTACCTGTTCCAGAGTAACGGGATTCAGCACCACAAAAAGCTTATCTTTCTCAGCCAACAGCAAAACCAACCCGTTGCAAGAGTCCACAGCAGAACAGAACGTAGCTGGCAAATCGAGCTCCCTTGAAACAACGTTATCAAGGCCATCATTTGGGATTCTGATCGTGTGGGTAGAGCCTGAATAGGTTACAAAAATGGCATCTTTTTGCTCGGGTTTGATGCGGTTGAGATGTAACTTGATGAATTGTGACGTAGAAAGGTTTTTACGCCATGCTTTTGCTAAGCATCTGCATCTCCCAACGGATTTCGCAGGGAGTCTGGAGAAGATCTCCATCAAGACTTCTTCAGGCAGATTAGGGTTTTCCATTTGGGGGTTTTGATTTGAGAATGGACAGTGAAAAGTGAGAGGATTAGGGTTGAGTGAGCTGTTTGAGATGGTTAATTTCCATCTGCAGGTAGATTAGGGTTTTTATAAGCTGTGTGAGTCGGTGTAAAAAGTAAATCATTTAGTATCAAATGCAATAAACATTTTTATCATCATAACTGATAACATCGGTGTGGGCGTATCGAACTCTGGTGCAGGAGATTTGGAGGCATCTCAACTAAGTTGATTATGTGTTGTAGTCGGTGTGTGCGCATTGAGCTCTGGTGCATGAGATACAGATGATTTTCAACCAAATTGATCAGGTGTTGTAATTGGGTGGGCGCATCAAACTCTGGTGCAGGAGATCTGGATGCTTCTCAACCAAATTGATCAAGTGTTGCGCAATAAGAATGGGTGCATCAAGTTCTGGGAAAGGAGATCCGGATGCTTCTCAACCAAATTGATCAAGTGTTGTAATCTGTGTGGGCGCATCGAGCTCTGGTGCAAGAGATTCAGATGTTTCTCAACCAAATTGATCAAATGTTGATTGCATACATCTTCCGCGGGAGCAATCATATAGCAAATCTTTTGTCCACGTTGGTAAGTGGCTACACGTTTGATCCTTCGTCTATTGAGACAGTCGTTGGGTGTAATTTAGTTTTGCAATTGAACTCTTTACCTTTTTTTTACCTAGTTTGCTTATCTTTGATTACATTCTTCTTCACCTATGTTTTAAAACCGGGACCCGGACATTAACCCGGTGACCCCCGGGTTAAGGTCGAACCGGGGTTCAACCGGTTTAACCGATTAAGCCGGATTAAACCGGTATACCGTTAAAATCATATTTTTATATATTTATGCATTATATATTATCATATAAATATCAATATCAACCTTTAAAATACTCATATTATATGGGGGAAAAACACAACATTAGAAATTTAGAATCATATACTCTCCAACTAGACTATTAAAGATTTAACAAAAGTTCCAAACATCATAGATCATAATGTTGGTGATTTTAGTGTCATCAATTCATTTTAGTCGTAATGAGATTGACTAGAGATCAATGCAACATCACGTTAAGCTCGGTCACAAGTTTGGGTAGTGCGGAGTGCACGCTTGGAGAGAAAACGTGTGTGTTGTGGGCGGAATCCGCGCGTATACGTGCCCGTATGCGTGCGCGGGTTGGGGTGCATGT
>JAYMSL010004996.1:0-10544 GCA_036897195.1 Plantago coronopus
AATTTTTAATTTTGAAATAAGTTGAGTAGTATTTAGGAAATAAAGAAATATATATTTATACTGAAAATTAAAAGAAAAGATTAAATTGATGAAAAAGTTTACTTTTGAATTTATTTGTAATTACTTGAATTTCACAGTGTTAATTTTGGATGAGTTTGTAATCATAATCTAATGACTAATATGAGATGGCTACATATTTAAGGGTGGTTTATGTAATTTTATCTTATTTATTTTGTAGTACTAGTATAGATTATGAATGAAAGGCATTGTTGAATATATGGTGAACCAACTAGGGCTTTTCCTTCCTACTTGGAGCGTCTAAATAAAAGTTAAAGAACTTCTATAAATACGTTAAAACTTTATTTTGACTGGCCTCACTTGATTAATAATCAATTATTAAAATGTGCAATGTGTTGCAGAAATTTCTTAACAAAAAGCATCTAAAACATGCGTTTTTTCCCAACGAAATTTCTCAAGTCGTCTTTAAGCAAGCTTAGTTAATACTTATGCATCATAATCAGTCAAATTCGATGGGAATTCTATCAAAGTTTGACGTTAATTAAAGTCACAACTAAACCGAAGATAAGTCAATCCAGCTAATTATACACAAACATTAATTAATTAATGCATTAAACTTGAGATTAATTAGGCCATGTGTTCCTTGTGACCTATATGGCTATATCAAACTTCGACAGTTTAAGTAGTAAGATACACAAGTTTATGTGTAGGTTTAAATTTACTTGATAATTAGTTGGTATTTTGTAATAGTTTATCGTTTTATAAAAAAGTTCGTTCAGAATAAACATGCGTTTTTGTAAACAAAATCCTTAAATTTATTGAAAGTGTATAACAAAGTATCAGGAAAGGCAGTTTGTTTTCCTGAAACGAGTTGTTCAACTATGAACTACTAAGTGGTCAATTTTTGTTTAACATTCAATACGCATCCTAACAAGTCGGTAGGAGTCCCACGCTTCGCTTTTAAATTCACCTAAATGTTATACGCATTCCCCTACCTTGTCCGGATTCTCTTTAACATGTGTTAATTTTAAGTTGTGCCCGTCCGACTCAGACTATATATAAAGAAAGATGTGTACATTTACTTGAATATTGCACAAGGGTCCCAACACACATGCTATATCTAGATTTATGTCCATGATCTTACAAAATTCATGTGAGAAATCTACATTTCATTCTGGAAGCACCTCACTTGTTTCCATCCTACCAACACAAACAGCGGATCCAGTCATGTCATAAATCAAGTTAAAAGATCCACACACTCATCAAATGTTAAATTTCGATGGCAAATCAACTTTTAAGGTATTCTACTTAGATTTTGATCGTTATCTTTTGAGAAAGTTCAAATTGCACCGTATCGTATTCATTCATAGATGATATTTTCAAAAATAACGTCAATTTGTAGGACTGCGTTAAGGGTATAGTGAACAAATGGATCAATAATAGAAGTGATAAGTGTAACAGGTTGAGAAAAGATAGATAGATAGATGTATGAAGTTGACTAGCCTAAAGAGAAGACAGCAAGTAGGAGGCTCTTAATTTGATGAAGATGTACAGCTACTCACTTGCTCGTGTTGCTGTCTTTAAAGCTTTCATGATAATCATGCTTCCTTCCTTCTTCCCAAAAAACGACTAATTTCCCCAGACTACTATTATCGATACACAATAATTGCTTCTCATCTTCACAAAATTCCACTAACATTTTTAGGTGATTTGTTGGAGATCTCCATATCAACACATCATTAACTTATACCTCCTTTCTATTTCGAGCATGTATTAAGATTTTCTCATAATGATTGTGGTTAACATCAACACGGAATTCTTCAAATTTGAGAAAGCAATAAGAAAATCTCATCTCATCTAAAGGCTTAAACTTGTAGATACGTGTAAAACTAATCATTTATACTTGATAATTATCCAATATGCCCACCGACATAGTAGCACAAGGATCTCAAAAGAGAGGTTAGAAGTACTACTACCAATTTTGACTGGAATGGCACAAGTTCAAGTAACTTATGATGCAGTGGATGTTATATGTCCAGTCATTTGTAAGTATTAAGGATTTATGTCCCAATGGCTTATGGACACGTTCACACGGCAAGCTGACATCCCATTTGGTATCCAATGCATGTTTGCTTCCTATTCAACAAAAAAAAAAAAGATTACCTTGAAGCTGGTTTTGTATGATCTAACAAGCCGGTTTAGGTAGAATTTCCTGCAATCAATTCAACGGTGTGAAGTAGCAGGCAATAAAGATTCGACAAAGCAAGAAAACGAGAAGCAACTGTTAAGTAGCTTCCCGTACGAGCATGATTTACCAAATCCTACTAAAAAATTTGATGCATGATTTGTGCAGAGTGTCGTGATTTTCACCAAATAACAAGTACAGGGCACCTAAGGCTCCGCAGGTAAAATTTCCAAATAACAAGTACAGACTGCAGATGTGTGCATTTCCAAACAGAGCTTAAAATGGCAAGATATGCAGCAAAGAATAAAGATATCAAACCTTTGTTCTCAAGTGACGATTGCCTAAAATCTGGCTTAAGGCAGTTTGCTTTCATCCAAATTTGCGAGTAGAGTACATGTCCCAGAACGTTAACATGGCAGTAACAGCAGGAGAACTTCAGAATGAAGGAAAGAAAACAGGAGAAAAGATGTCTTTGTTATCGAAAAATCAAACTAGTACAAAGGCAGAAGAACACGAAAACTTGCATTGAAGAACAGAAACATTTTGATTACATTGGATTTATGGAACACTTATCCAAAAGTATCAAGCAGATGAAATTGAAAACGAGTACAAACCGCAGATCAAATCTCTTAATACTAAGGAGGAAAACAGCGAAGAGAATAGGAAGAAAGCCACCAGTCAAACTCGTATATAACAACATTTCCTAGTAAGGAACGTATAACCTTTAGCTACCATCACCGACTATACAACTATATTCAACGTAGTAAGTTTCCTAGTCAAATATTTTCAAAAGCTCAGTTTCCCGTCTTTGTTGTGTGTGTATCTACACATTCATATTACCATCAGAAACAAGTAACTTATCTTCCTCTTTAGGCGCGTCGTCAATTAGGGGCGCATGAAGCTTGGACTTTAAGGTAGTCTTATTCCACTCATTTTCCACACGAAAGAAAACCCACTGAAAGCGACGGAAAATCTCAAGCGCAGTTGTTATGAAAACCGTCAGGTAATCTTCGCGAAGATGTACAGATAGCTTATATGTCCATGTCAATCGCAGTACTAGGTTGCTTCCAATTACCCAAAAGTAAACCTGCCATATTTCAACCCAATTAGAAGAATAATAATGTTACTAGGGCAAGACACCAGTAGTTAATTGATACCCTATCATTAATGCGATTATGAGGCATGGAAATGAATCATTCTATAACTTTATCTCAAATCTGATACAGGAACAATTTCATGTGCAGAGAATTCATAGACTTCGTAATGAGTTTCTCAACATTTGGAATGGAAACAGCACAGCTCAAGCACATTGGGGTCATTAGCTGAACATTTCTCATCTTCTTTATGCAAAACAATTAACAAACTTTTGCACTGTAAGTATATATGATGGTGAATGATGCAAACTTTCGAATATGAAGTTTAAAACTGTGACAAACAAAAATACACGACGAAATGACAAGATGAAGATACGTGGACATGTTTTTACCAATAAGGAGTAGTACATAATTTATGAAGTAGGCGACTGTAGATTGCTGTGACCTTCCTCTGTCAAAGGTGGTACAAGCCATGTTTTTTAATGCAGCCACAAGAAAGAGCAAGAAGTATAACATACCCATCTCCTTCCATATATCATCCGGGACAAGAAACTTGGCTTGCTGAACAGGAAGATCCGAGTAAAGCAACTGCAAGACACGGGAAACAACACGTAGTTAAATTTCAATAATTTCTGCACGGAAGGAAGTTGTTTCAGAACAAAAGATTGTCATTTCCTCGAGGGAATGCAGAATCATGATGGCAAACTAGTTAAAGTAATGAGAATAAGTCTGGAATTTCAGCTACAGATAAACCAGTTTCGTAGTATGTTACCTCAGGTCCCAATCTTGTGTAACATCCCAGTAGAACGAGTACAAAGAATTTAACAGACTTGAGATAATCCACAAACGCCGATAAATACTCGTCCATTGGTCTGGGAGAACATGAAACTTGAGTGCTGAAAAGACAACAACTGGCACCGCTGTTGAATACTTCAAGGCTGAAACAAGAACCATATGCAGTTATGCAAGAACAATTGCTTGGATCTTTGAAATATTTACCCTGATTCTATAAAACAATATGAAGTAGCCTCAGTTTACCATTTAAAAGAGGAGCCCGTTGTCTTGTGTCCATGTATAGCCGGAGGCATTGAACCAAACGGAAAATGTAAGGCAAAGCAAGAACTATAGGTATCGCGAGAGAGTCACTTCCACAGACAGAATCAGCTTCCAACCGTGCAATTTTTGCAGTCTGTGCAGGAGTAGATTCTCTCAGAAACAAAAGAAAAGATATGGTTTGGGCAAATTAACGCATGTACTTGATAGCAAAAGATGAATACTAGAAGTTCATTATAAATACAACAAAGTTTGTCCAGACTGTACTGTAATTTCAAATGCTGTTAACCAGATAAACTAGCTGGGATAGTAATAGATTAATTGTAAAGGAAACCTGGCGATGATGGAACATGCGACACACTGAACGCTCCAAATCCGAGAAAACCTGTATGGAAGAGTTATAGAAAAGGAAATAGACTATCAGGAATAAATGGTCCAAATCGGTTAACATAACTTGATCTAGCGGAAAAGGAACCATAAATGTATGATAATGCAACTTACTGGACTACAAAAAGAGCTCTCTTAAATTTAACATGAATCGTTGTTGCCCTTGTTGTATATTTGAATATGATCCACATCAGTTTACATAAACATAACCTGATCTAGCCGAATAGGGATAAACCATAATGCAACTTACTGGACTTGAAAAGGACTACCTTACGATCAGAAGAACATTTTGGACCAGACATAACCATTCTGTTTCAGAGGAATCTCAGCTAATTGTGGAAAAGATCATATCACCTTGTCATATTTCTATATAACAATTAACAGGCGAATTGTATGAAACTACCTTTATTTCGTGCGACTTAGGTTTCAGTTTTAATTCTTTAGTTTTGTTTCTATCTAAAAGGCAACAAGAAGGTTAGCATAATCAACATTTCAAGGCATAGAGTTTTTTCTCTTTCTTTCTTTTTCCTCCCCTTTTGACGAGTAATATCGAGTACTATCCATAAGTGAATAAGTAGTGCATGAAGGCAAAAAAAAACCAGATAATGTAAATAAATAATAAAAGCAGTACAGCACAGAATCTTGAATCTTGAGACATAAAATTGTATGTAGGTCCTATTCGATCATGTCCCAGATTTAAATCACAAGTAAAAACATGGACTAGAAATAAGTTTGTCAATGGTACAACAAGAGATTCATAACATGCGTACATACCTTTGACATTGAGGTAAATATATCTGCCAAAAAAAAGTCAGCAAACGATATTGCCTGCGTTCAGAAAGTAAGATATATTCTATGAGACAGGAGGTGTAGTGCTATATATGATATCACAGAATTCGAATGCTCACCTATAATATAAGGAGGATAAACAATTTACTAAAGATATAATGAAACCAATACAAGAAACAAGAACAGCTTCCTGGAGCAGATAACTGTGCAGGGCTCATGAAATGGAGCTTGACATTTGATGATAAAGTTAACATGAGACGATATCTGGCTTGAAGATCGCAGAATAGCAAAATCATGTGAATACAGTCTATAGACTCAAAACTTGGTTTTGTTTTAGTATGATAGGAAACTGAAGCATAAAAATCTGAAGCCAGTAGAATAAAACGTTCTCTATTTAATAGCGAAAATATTAAACCATTAAAGAATTCAAAAAGATTCTACATACAGCGTCAAGAAGTGGAACCTAAAGCTAAAGCATCATCGAAAGGGTCATGGTATTCTCCTTTAGCAATGAACGAATTATGACGATTCTTGAAAGATGGCAGGAGTTCACGGTTCAGGAAAAGGATATTGCCATATTGGTGCCAGAGATACTTGTCAGATCATGAGGGAAGGAGAAACATTCAAATCCAAGACAATGCATGACCTTAGGAGATAACAAGGAAATGTACCAAAAACTCTTTCCAAAATTAAATATGAAATCCATTCACCTATTGAATTCGGGAAATGGAACAATAGTCTATACAGTTAATGTATCACGGGCAGTGTTACATTAGAACTTGCCTGTAGTGGGAAGACGATCCGCGCAACAGTCCTCAACAAAAACCAGCGAGATGACCAGTAGAAAATGTTCAAGGGAATTATCAGGGCCAAAGCAAGAGCAGCATACAAGACTACCTGTGATACACAACACACACGACATTGTTGTCAAATCATGAACGATTCTGCCAATTTATGCATGATGAACCAAATCAAGGGTACAGTGTTGATAACAAAGAATCCAGAAAGCAGGTAGCATGAGGTCAATGGATTCAAACTGTACACACATAACATCGAGTGCACAGCATTTCATACGCGAAAAGAATTATAAATGAACTAAAAAAATTGTTTGCTCTTTGAAAGTTTAACTGGAATGCCGAGAGAATATGATCGGAGATCTCTAAATGCCCATCCTATGTGTCTACAGGATAAACAATTCCAAGACAAATATGAAAAAACTGACAAAGATTCAATAATTTCTAGGAGATCATGGAAGCATCTATTACACTGGTTGGAATGCAGCCAAAGAGGATTCTCCATGAGCATTAAGATACAGATGCGCGCTCATGCTAATTGTGACAATGATCGTCATCCATGCAGCACACTGAAACATTCATCAAATGGACTGTGAGCGTAATATTAGTGACAATAACAAGAAAATAATCATGGAGATACCCAGTTGCAAATAGACCACCATCAACAAAGCCGTGGAGGAAAAAGAGAAACTAAATGGAACTGATTATAAATTAATAGAATTCCTCCACATTTTGCTTCACCAAAGTATTCAATGTGCACACGTAATCTAATTTTGGCAAAAACATATGAATAGATTTTTATGTATCTACTAACTACATAACAAATATTTCTGTGTCATGTACAATGAATACATCACTGAACTATAAACATTTGAAGAAAGAACAAGACCATTTTATACTATATTGTAGACATTAAGTCACCTTGATTCTCGGAAACTAATAGTTGAGAAGATCTCAATTGTTTCATTGAACAAGCTGAGGCACATTCTCCAATTAGTATTTTAGACAACAGAAGACAACAAGGTTCCTAATGTAGAAACATATTATAGTGTGGAGGCCGAAACAAGACTTAATATATGTCTAAGTTAGTCACATTTTACCGGCCTTTTCATCAACAATCGATAAGCAATAAAACCACACACACACTTAAAACATTCTTGTTTGCAAATTACTAGAGTAATGCAAACCGCACCTTCCATATATCTGTATGACTGAGCTGATCGCTTGGATCTATGCCGAAAATTTTAGCATATCCAGCATTGGACTGAGCAAATACCCACAAGTTTATCCCCCAAAGCCAAACCATCAAAGTCTGCATGACAAAACGAGCGTTTAAAAATGAGACTCAGCTCAAACTCGTAAACTAATAAATTTAAGATGGATAAGACGAATGTGGAACAGACTAAGGATACCATGAGCAGCAGCGGATTATAATACAAAAAGACCTCGTACAAGAACAAGTTGTCTCGCAGGTTTACGTTGATAATCATCTTCATAACTGATTAATCCCATTTGTCCAATCTGCAGATTGAACTCATATCATTATATACACACTCTCTACGTGTTGACAATGAACCAAGAACTAGTGCTTGATTCTGATCATGAAACTTTCCACATCCAGATCACAACAAAATGGACAATCAACTAAGTACTATCCACATGACAGTTCCACATGTAGACCACGCATAACACTCGAGAATTAAAAAAAGCACAGACCTTTAATTGAATAATCATAAAAGGGGCAAAGAGCCATTTGAAGAAGGCCATGTGAGCTGACCTTTGCAAAAACAGTTATCCCCTGAATTCTACCATTACTAAATACAGGGTTTTTGCCAGAAAGATTCAATCTCTTTTGAGAATGACAGGACAAAAGAGCGTACTGGGTATCAGAATTTAATCTTCCACACTGTTGACATTTAATAACAACATATAGTTTATATGGAAGTCAATCAATAAACAAGATACATACAAAGCTACAAACACATAAACTGAATGAATGAATACTAGTATACCTTTTGGACCTCCACCTCCTCCTCCTCGGCTCCTCCCCTCCCCAAGATTTCTCCCTGAGAGTTTGGCAGTGAAGAAGAAGCAAGTTGAAATGAAGAGGAGAAATAGAGACAAAATGGATTGAAAAGTGAGTGTATGGCGAGTATTTGGAGAAGGGACATTTGGACAGACCTAACATTCGAAGAGATGACGCACGGATACTAGACTTTACTAAATTATACTACTAAATTAATTAATCGGTGCCATTGTTTGTTACGCTAGCTCTTCTTTCATCAATGGTTGTGGGATGTGAATCAGATGACTTTAACCCTAACCAATCACCAGCAGTTTCACTTTTGAACTTATATTGTTTGCCCACTTTTGCCATGTCTCTTTCCCATTTTGGCTTCACTTCACTTTCACTCCATTAATCACTTCAGTCTACAGCACCTGGAGCTACAAAATGCCTATCCTTTTTTTAGTAAACAGATTGTTATTACTGCAGCATATTTACCGTTATCGGTCAAATATTCGCAGAATATTCAATCGAGATTCTCTAAAACTGTTCGATTCGACATCTTATAATACATTGGTTATCTTTCCCCGTAATTGTTTCGTTTTAATAACAGAGTAATTAATTAAGGGTTGAGATTCACAATGAAATAAATAATTGATTTACTTGAGTGACTTTGTGCTAGCTTGACACGTACGGAATGATTCATACTAAATGGAATCAATACTTTAATTGTTGACATATTATTTTATATTTTTATATGATTTGTCAATTGATGAGATGATCAGTGGACACTCAACTTAAATGGATTCAAGGAAAATGATGTTTCGCTGAAATTAAAGTTGAATACAACGTATTGAATTTTGTCATAATCAAATTACATAAAATCTTATCTATTTATATAAGCATCTTATCTATTTGATATTTTATTATAAAGGTTTTCGCAATATTATTATAAATGGTTTGGTTTGGAAACAAAATAAGTGGATAAAATTTTAAATTTTACTTTTCTTTTTTTTTTTTTTTAAAAAATTTGGGAACCCGCAGCCACTACCTCTTAGGGTGTGTACTGGGTAAACCCAATTAGCTCACGCACATAATCACAGAAAATTCTCCTTCCGTGGAATTCAAACCTGTGACCAAGAGGATAATTCACCCCTCTTTAACCAACACTTGCGGACAAAAATAAGAAACAATGTACCGCTGCGCCACAGGCACAGTTTACAAAGAGAAGTAAGATACCCTCTTTAAATTTTACTTTTACTTTTAGGCTATGCATGTTTTAAATACATTTAGTATCTCACTTCAAAAATAAATTCGATATCAATTAAAATAAGAGAAAAAACTCTAACTATTTGCCCTCTATAAAAGTGAGATAAAGGACAATCACCTTTATTAAATCAAAGTCATTCACACAATGTTCGTTGCACAACCATCCAGTGTGTGAGGTAGAAAAGAGTTCTAATCACAATAAATGGACAAACCTCGTACGAGGAGAGAACTTGTTGTAACTTGGTAAGTATTGCTAGCTATTGTTTTTCCATGCAAACATATTTTTCTAGTTTCGTGAGAACTACTCATTTGTTAAAAGCGTTCCTTTTTAATTTGTGTTATGGTGATACTCGGATTAGTTACCTAATTTGGAAAGTCTTTCAGGGAAATGCACATTCTCTACTTTTTCTTTCTCGAATCAAAAGCCATTCTGTTTTCTTTATCATCTAAAATGTTTGAATTAATTCAATCTTCTATTAGCAATAGCTTTCGGAAAGGAGAAGCATCCCAAATAGTAGAGTCTCTAAACGAACAAATAAAAAAGAGAAGAAAATAGAATATAAATCAAAGACGAAGAAGAGTTGCAGATCCTCAAGGAGGGGACGAGAATCAAGATGGCAGAGGCTTGGGATAATTTCCATCCCTATGCACAAGGAATAAGAGCTTGTTTGTAACTAATTCAATCGGGTTTTAGAAATATATTCATTATCAGATTAATTACCTAATTAATCAAGCATACAAAGTGATAGTGTTATGAACTTCCCAGTGGGTCACCTATCCTTAGACTACTCTAAGTCAAACACGCTTAACCTTGAAGTTCTTATGGATGGATTTCCAAAAAGAAATGTGTACCTTGTTGGTATAAGTAATATTCTCAATCCATTTAAACTCTCTGAAATTCTGGGGCGTTACAATGAATATGTTTTCAGTTTTTTTATTGGAAAATTTAT
>JAYMSL010004997.1:0-10542 GCA_036897195.1 Plantago coronopus
TGAAAAGGAAGTAAAACTTTTGAAATGTAAAAAGTAATGTAATAGTGAAATTTGAAAGAGTAGAGAAAAGAGGAGATAATTTTGAAAAGATTAATAAAGGAAAAAAAAGGGCTGGGGAAGAATCGAACCCATACTAACTCTGCCAATAAAAAGTTCTTTACCGCTGCGCCACAGGCACAGTACATACTTACTATCATCCAACTTTTTATTTGATAACTATTCAATTCTGAATATATAATTCACCAGCTAAGGCCCGGGGCCCACAAAAGGTGAGGCCCGGCGCGGTTGGGCAGCCCGCGCCTGGCCTTAGCCGGCCCTGACTGGGGTACACAGTGGGGCGTTTTTTCTTTTGTTGGCTAACACAGTGGGGTGTTCGTAGTTTTTGTTTGTAGACATTTGAAGATTTTAAGTTTTCGTTCCCTCAAACTTACAAAATAATCTCATACATGGAGTACGTGAATTTGGTTCGCACGTAAATTTGGTTCGCAAACTGGATCATTCCTTAAGAAATAATTGGGTTGTTTGGCCAAGGATTAGCTAGTTGAGTTTAAAAGGCTTTAACTGGGAAATGAGAATTATGTTTGGTAGTATGATTTAAGAGTTTTGTAGTTTTTAGGTGGGAATAATAGTAGGGTGTAAGATAAGTGTAAGACGTGGGGTAATTGTTTAAGAGATACTCCCTCCGTCCCATAAAACTTTACCCATTTTTTATTTTTGGATGTACCACATACCAAATAAGGAAGGTACCCACACACTAAAACATTATTTTAATATCAATACACTTCATTATCACTACACATCCTCAAAAAGTAACCTACCCACTTACTTTTTCACTTTAACTCCATTACTTTAATTCATTTTCTTAAACTGCACGCAATCCCTAATAGGTAATGTTTTGTGGGACGGTGGGAGTAGGGTGTAAAAATGTGGAGTATGTGTAAGAGATGTGTAAGTGCGAAATAAATAAATATGAGGAAAAGTGGAGATATAAAGGACCAAATACTAAAATAAATAAGGGGCTTAACTACTTGCTGGCCAAACACAAATTGGGCCTCATTTCTCAGTTATGGGGCTTAACTGAGAAATAAAAGGCTGGCCAAACATACCGAATACATTCTTGCTCACAATAGAGTATGTAGAAAGTGAATTAATGTGTTATGACTTCTAAGTTTGAGTATGTCGTACCTATGTTATTTAACTTGATTTTTATAATAATTTGTGAAGTAATTCATGAAATTGGAAGTGTGCACCTAAAAAATAATTAAGGTAGTGTTTGGTCGGAAAACCAGAAAAGGAAAAGTCAAAACAGGTGTAAGTGTGTCAAATGTGATTTCCCACAAATCAGAAATTGGGAGGTGATCATTTTAATTTTTACACACAAAACAACTTTTCATGGAGGTGAAATGGTTAGATTATTTTCCGCACTCTAATTTTCATGGCAAAACTTATACCAAACATGAAAATGTGACATAATTAACCTAAATTATTTTGAGGAAATTTCAACCAAACACTATCTAAATTCTAAAGTAAGTTTTCAAAGGAATAAATGTAGAAATGAAATGAAAAGAGACAAAAATCAAAAAAAGAAAAAGGGACCAAAGCCCAAAGGGCACATTGTATTGTTGTAGCAGGTTCATACACATGATGGACAGGTCATGTTGATAAAATAAATAATGACATATAAAAGGCTGCTACAGTGTTTTTGGATTGTATTGGCATGTCCTGTTCTCAAACTGCTGTTTCTGGTTACTGCTTTGCTTGCTGGAGGTAGTTTGTTCAGCTTCAGTCCATGCTATCTATGTGTGTATAGTCACTCACCTCTTCTTCACTAAAATGAAGTTGATGAAAAGCAAATGCACTGGGAGGCCACTATTGGTATATAGGTATGTTTAATGTTATAACGTCGGTATTTGTGTATATGGTGTTAAGGTGCGAGTATGAGTTGAATAGTTGTATTCTTTTAAAGGTCTAGTATTAATTAATGTTACACTCACGAATCCCGCAAATGGATATGCTATGAGGAACAATTGTAATAGTATCATCTTGCATTTGATGGCTAATTGACTATTATACCTATTGAAAGGTACAATAATACTCTCGCTGTTCTATTACAAGGTTATTAATGAGCAACTTTATCTAATTTTAAGGAATATATATATGTTACATGGGAGTAAAAAAAAGGAAATAGAGTAAATTAATGGGTGATAAAATAAGAGATGAAATAAAGTAATGATAAAGTAAGAAAGATATATAATGAAAAATGAATTAGTGGGATAATTTCATTTTTCATTTTTTGTGTTAGGAAGTTTGTAGTGTGACGCCAAAGAAAAAAGCTAGACAATTTGTAATGCAATGGATATATTAAGAAAAAGAGTCAATCTTGTGGAAGACATAATTTTCATATACACATAAAAGAAGAGGAATAAAAAATAGGTAAATGTTTAAGAACTTACTAGGTGGATTTTTTCGCAAATTTTGACCGTGAATTAATCTAAAATTATATGACCAAAAAATATAGTGAAATTATATTATGAAAAATGATTAAGTATGCTTTTGTAACATAATTTTATTATGTTTTTCCATTGTAATTCATGAGTAATTTGTGGTCAAAGTTTGGAAAAAAGTCAAGCTTATGAGGTTATTAGTGAAAGAGAGGTAGTAGTAAAAAGCCGCATTTCTACAAAAATTGGCTAAGAAAAACTATTATCTACTGAGAATAAATTCATATCGAAGAAGATATGTAGACAGGGGCGGAGCCAGGATTGGCAGTCGGGGGTGGCGAAAATAATATTTTTCAATTTGTGTGGGCGAAATGTCAAAATCTTTAAAAGTTAAATGATAAAGTATATAAATTTAAAAATTTGGGTGGGGCGAAATACAAAAATCTTCAAAATTTGAGTGGTAAAGTATATAAATTTAAAAATTTGGGTGGGACGGCCGTCACCTCTAGCCCCGCCCTATCTCCGCCCATGTGTATAGAGTTTTGGCCAAGGCTCTAGCAAACATGAGTTATAAACTCGATTATGTGGATATTAAAGTTTAATAAGTACATCTTATACACTTTTTTTCGCAAGGGCATAGTGAAAATTAATAATTTCCCATTTACTCCAGTAATGACTTAAAATTTAATGAACTTAAAGTTTAATAAGTATATCTTATACATATAGTTATACGGCACATCGTAGCAAATTGTCTCATGCTAACATGTGCATTGAAATTGATGTATCTAAGGAGTTGCCTAAATATTTATGGATTAATGTGATGGGAAAGGGTACTGCTATAAAAGTCAATTATTCAAAAGTGTTATATTATTGTAAAAATTGTCTTAAGCTTGGACATCTGGAAAATAACTGCCTAGCCAAAGAAGTACCAGGAAATGATGAAGAGAGGTTTGTGCAGAAGGAACCGCAGAATCAGGTCATCTGGAAACACCAGCAGGGAAATAATACTAACAGAGGAGATGAAGAGAGTGCTGAATAGAGTCTGGGAAGGGGAATGGAAAATCAAGGCAATCTTTTTGAAGTTCAGATACAAGATGGAGTGATTGATCTGAATCTGCACAATCGCCTGGATAGAATAGATGGTGAGGAACATCATGAAAATTTGGATACTCTACAGATGATAGTAAGAGGAGAGGAAGAAAATGTGTCTGAATCTCAAGAGGAGGGTCATTTTGAAGTGCAGGAGTCACATAGAATCAGAACAGGTGACATTGATTCTTTAGAAGTAGTTTTACATGAAGAGTCAAGAAGAGGTCTCGACCAGTTGTCTGAAGCTGGAATGAATGAGGTATTGGAGCATGTTGAGTATGCTGAGGTGCAGGTTATTGTGCCCTATCCTACCGCACAAAAACCAGTTGGTAGGTCTACCAAAAACTCCAGTAAAACCCCTTATGCTGCATCTATGCTGTTCTCAAATGTGTTGAACGAAAAAATGGGAAGAAAAAATCAAATGAAATCAAATGAAGATGGATGATATCAAGATGGATGAGATAGTAAACTACAAGAATCAAATGGAGATGGGTAATCATTTCATCAAGCTGGAGTTACTCAAGGAAGTTAGTGATCAGCTCACTAGACTAGAAAAGTAGAAATACAACTTTTGATGTTCCATAACTCTTATAAGCCTCCATGAGTCTCTCTTTTACCGCGTTGTATTTTGAGGTTTTTTATTTAAGTAGTAACTGTGTGGCATAATCAGTAAGCGAATAAGGTAGCGATACCAGATGGTTGTAAGCATGCATTTCAATTAATATAAGGACCTTGACTCAACATTAAAAAAAAAAAGTATACTCCCTCCGTCCCACAAAACTTTACCGACTTTCCATTTTCGGACGTCCCACAAAACTTTACCCATTACCAAATAAGAAGCTACCCCACACACTAAAACATTATTTTAATATCAATACACTTTTTTATCACCACACATTCTCAAAAAGTAACCTACCTCACTTACTTTTCCATTTTTACTACATTACTTTAACTCATTTTCTTAAACTGCGTGCCAACCCTAACGGGTAATGTTTTGTGGGACGGAGGGAGTATATTATACTAACTTCTTCACTATGTGCATGTTATGTCCAAATTAGCGCTAGTCCCTTGATGTTGACTTGTGTTATTGGTACACGTTTGCTAGGCGTTTGCATTCCTTGCGCCGCACAAAATGTATTTTCACATTGGATAATGATGAGGAACTAGATATGCATATGAGCCTAAATATAATTGGTTAATTGGTGTTCGAAGCCTCTTTAATAATGGGTTAATTAGCGATCAAAGTCTATTTACAATAGGTTAATTAGCATTCTTAACTCTAATAATGTCTAGTTTGCGATTATTCTGTTAGTCTTGTAAGCCTGTTAGAGTTACAATACATAGTATTTACTAGAATACACGTGTCACGCTACGCGTGACAAGCGATTATATTTTTACAGACATATTTTAGTTGGTAATTTCATCATATTTATTTTATATTAAGTATTTCTAAATCGAATGTTATGTTAATTAATTGTTTAAAATACACGACCGTCAAAGGCTTGATTTTTCCTTCTTAAAGCATTCCATACTGGTTTTTTTCTTAATTAGCAAACACCTACAACTTATAAACATTACTTGCGAGCCTGACATTCCAAGCAACTTGTTCAGCTTGCTCGACTGAACTATAGTTTCTTTGTTTTTCTCATCAACTTTGTGAAGTTTACACAATTTTGACCAGAACTATTTTGTTTTTTCTACAAATTCAATTCTATTCTAAAATTGCGCAACAAAATTACAGTAGTATGAACCTAGCATTCTTAAAAGTTCTGGCATGTACTTACATGCCAATCTTGCACACAGTCAGAACTAATGGTTGTGAAATTCAAGCTCCACTAATAACAATAGTTATCAGTATAACATCAACAATAAAACTAAAGATGAGCACATGACCTCAAGCATAGAATCATAATACATAACTCCTCTGCTCCTAGCACCTTTGATATGATCATCAAATTAAAGGCTTCCACCACCAAAATGTACATAAGACCACTAACCCAAAATAAATATGCAGGGCGACTCATCATCATAATAATCAATACTCCAGATATCTCTCATTAAACCAATACTTGGTAAAATCATATTACACATAGTTTTCTGCAAGTTTTCCATAATTAACAATTTTATCAGTTCATAACTTGTATGGAAAGCTCAGTTACAAACAATGTGACAAATTTGATAACTTTGATGTGTAAGATTCGGCCTTTCAAAACGTATAGAATTGAAAGCCTTGCCTAAACTGTCTTTCAAGATGGTGGTTTGGCTTCTTTTACTACCATATCTTCTTCAAGGAAGTCAATCTTCTATTTAAGCAGGCTGATTTGAGAGTCAAGGAGCATGTTCTTATTGCTATATTGCTTCACCTCCTCCCGCATCATATCCCTCTCAGTTATTTTTGGAAGGATTCCTCGAACCACAACCAATTCTTTCTTGCAAGCTTGCAGTTCATCTTGAAGCCGAATGATCTACCTCACCCTTTTTCATCATCTGCCATATATGGAAAATACAGGCTTAGACTAAATGACTAAACGGTGAAGATCTCAAGCCATAAGAAGTTCAGCCTTTCAATCATGCATAAAGGTAGAATCGATTCGAGAATCAATATTATACAAACAAAGGACATGACAGGCATAAAAAGCTCCTTGAAGCTGGAAAGTTGCATTGTGAGGATGAGAGGATTTACAGATTGTGTCTTGCATAAGAGAAATTATCCACATTGTACACTTGACATCTCAGATTGTCGTTAACTTTAATAGCTGCAGATAGTTGATCAACATTTAGCTGCTCCGTTACAAGAGCATCAGAATAATTTTTTTTTTGAATTGACCGTAATTGCAGTGACCGGTGAAAATGATATGCTACGAAGAAATTGAGACATGCAAACAGTTAATGATGAAAGTTAGCATGAAGAGGAACTCACAGTGCTCCGCCGCTGCTGGTCCAACAGCTTTGATTTTTTGCCCCTCTTTGGTCTTGATCTTGTGTTCATTAATCATTTTGCAGCAAGAAATTAATTAATAAGGCTTTGAAACAACCACATTCTAATATTCTTGTCGAACTCAATACATTAAAATCTAGGATCAAGTAATTATCAGCTGAATTTTCATTTCCAAGTATATGGTGCACTTATCCAGACGATCTTTTCCCATTATACGATATTTTCACAAATCAAGAAACTTTCACCGAAGACTGTGTATACTCTGAAATGCATGCACCCGTGCACCTTACAATAGTTAAACAAATCCAAGAACAGAATGACAATCTTTTCGAAACTGATTTGGAAAATTATAGAAAGACGACAATGCACTTAAGTATTTCTCATTCCTTCGCTATACAGGACATTAGCCACATCTCAAGTATACCAACCCCACCCCCACAACTATTGACTTCTGGAGCAAGAACAGAGAATGATCTAATGCAGCAATCTGTCCATACCAGTCTCAACTCTCAAGAGGTATGTTCAAATATAATAATTCGAAGAAATGAAAATAGAGCCGATCCAAAATCCAGATATGATGTTTTAGCTACCAGATGTACACAGAAGTGGAAATAATACAGGGATCACAGATTATCAAACTGAAGTCTGAAACCAGTTTTAGATATACATGTAAATGTGAACATCAGAGTCAGCTTATAACTAAATAATCTCGGTAATGTGTGTAACTAATTAATCAGTACTCAAAGAATTTACGATTTTACAGGTGTTATATCATGGTTTGCTGCAAAATGTGATATAATTCTTCTTCTATTTGATCCTCATAAGCTAGACATCAGCAATGAATTCAAACGAGTTATCTGCTCTTTGCGGGGTCATGACGACAAAATACGTGTTGTCCTAAACAAAGCTGATCAAGTTGATACTCAACAGCTAATTAGAGACAGATCTTGACTCGGCAACACGTATAAATTCGATAAATATAAAGTAGTCATATAATTCAGCTAGCAACAGCAAGCCATAGTTTCTTTCCATGTGGATTTTCATTTACCAATCTAACCTCAAATGTATTACCATTATTGCTTTTCTCAACGGCCACCATCCTTCAATTTCAGTAGCTTCTCACCCAACGACCCGAATGAGGATTCCACTTTGTAGTCATAGGATCTCAAATTAACTCGAAAAGATGAAACAGAATATTCATTGAAAAATGTTTTAATCTAAAATAACAACGTAAATAATCTCAGTCGGCACTCCAAGGAGAAATGAATCATTTAGGCTCAAGAAATCTCTGTTATCGTATCTTGATCAGGATATACAGTCCAGTCTCTTAGTTGGCAGGTTGTATAGTAAAGCATGGTCCTGGAAATATAACAAATATACATGTATAGGTGTCCTTATACATGACTTAAATGATGTTTAACATCTACCTTTCAAAAGTTGAAGCAATTTAAATTTTTAAGAAAACAAAACAACATCTAATACATATACCCACGGTTAACACTGAATATGTGAATCAAAACTAACCGATACATGCTAACAAGTAAACAGAAACTTAATAAAAGCATTTTAGCATTTCAGGTTAGCAAGCTAGAGAAGTAAACATCATATGACTTATGACACTCATTATAGATCTAACCTGATGGAATGTGAATATGAGTATAGCCAACCAAACAAGCTTCAAGTCAAAGACTACAATAAGTTGAGATTCAAAAATCAGTAGAGCTTTATAGAGGTGAAACCCGATAAACAATAGCAATTGTAGGGATTATAACAGATTGACCAGGAAGGAAACAGAACATAAAACATATTTGGAATCATAACTTAAAGAAACCAGAAAGCACAATACCTTATCCAGCTTTTCATGTGTCAGCTCTCCTTGGAAGCCATCCTTGATGGCTTCACCTGCAACAGACACAAGCCACGTAGAAAATTAGTGACAACCTGAGAAACCTCCCTCTTCTTGTCATACCCATAACCCATCATCCCTGGCCCTTCTTGATCCATTAGCCTTCTTATCAATCAACCCAACTCGAGGAAATAGCTCGTGCAGCTCGCAATTCAGATTCTTTCCTCCTCAATTCTAATACCCATTAGCAAAAGCGACCAATTCAACTCAACTGATTTTCACAAACCCATTAGCAAAAGCAACCAATTCAACGAGAAAGAATCCAAAAATCTTAAACACAATTCAATTGAACTCAGCTAAAAAGGTATAGTTTATACCACCTGAAGAAAAATCTAAAGTCTACTGCAAGGAACGGAATTATACTGAGATTGTGCAAAACCTAGAAAAAATCGATCTAAAAAGAGGAGACAAGCGGACGGAGATGGGGTGAGGCGGAGGAGGCGGACGGAGATGGGGTGAGGCGGAGGCGAGATGGGAATATGGGGTGAAGAAGGGAATATAGAGATATATTTGTGAACGGAGGAAGAAGCGTGAAGATGGAGAAGCGTTGTTTGTATGTTCACATTGACGACTCTGCGAGTGGGATCCGTAAGTTTCTCCACGCGCGGTTATTGGTTTATAATTATACTTTAATACCATCTACCAAACATGTTTTAATACATGTTTATATAATATTCAATACTGGTTTATATCGATATTTACTAAGATTGGAGTCTTACTACTGAACATCTCCAGAAAGTAATGTTTCAGTCCAATTCAAACTTACTTGTAATGTTCTGAATGTGGAGAATCGTATGAAAACTATTTGAAAAAATTTCAAGGAACTAAAGAAGCTTGAAATGAATAACATCGGAATGAGTTGGGATAACGACTTGAAGATGTGGAAATGCTATGAAGATGTTTACAAGGAATATATTCGTGTAAGTGTATATAACTTCGTATTCTTAATTTCTAAATTGCAACTATAGTTTGATCAGTGAAAGTTGCTATACCATTTGATGCTGCTGTTAATAAAATGAGATATCCTCTAAACTTAATTTTTGATCCACTTAATCTTAGCTAGATTGATATCTTTGTCTCTCTAGACTTTTGTTGAGTTTTCCACTATATTTTATGGATGAACTTTGAACTTTGTATGGAGATGATGCTCTTGTAATGATATGATCTTAGAATTTTTTAGAAAAACTTAGAATTTTTTAGAAAAAAAAAATGAGCGATAAGGGTTATTACAGGTGATTAATTAGGTGAGGATCTCTGGTCGTTAAGGTGATTAATTAGGTGAGGATCTTTGATCCGATTCTTTATTGTATGTGCTCAATGGGTTGCAATGGACATGCTGATGGTTTAATTTACTGAGTGTGTGCCAATTTAATAAATGACAGCGGTCTTCTTATGTTTTTTGCCTTTTCCTTTTGGAGTATAGTACTGGATGTATAAAATGTTATATGACCACCCTTTTCTAACTAGGTCAACACAAACATTTTCAGAACTAACAAAAAAGAACATTTTTCTGACAATCTTACATTATGTGTTAAAATGTACAAATTTTCCTGTACATTTTGAACAAATTATAATATAACCACACCCAAAATGTACAGATTTACGATCAAAATGTACAAATTTATGATCAACTTAATGCGAACTACTGTTTTACATATTTCTGTAAATGTACATTCTGAAGTGTACCTACCTTTAATTTACCCAATTTTCATCCACTTGCACAATTTGGGCCAACGTAGTTGGGTCGATCTTGAGAAGGGAAGGTAAGGAAAGCCCAAAGAGGGAGCCCAGAGAAGGTTCTGGAGAATGATACAGCAGATGTGATCGATGAGATAAATATAAAGAAGGATCAGATCAGAAGTATCTGGATTCATTCATATTATCGTACAATTTGCTCGGGTAACTTCGTGTTCTCTCCTATTTTGTTTAATTAAAGTAAAAATATTTTTGTATGGATATGGATTACAAATTACTATAATTTTCTTCTTTCAATTCATCTGTAGTTGTTAATTCAGATATGGGTAGAAGATACAGCAGAAGTCCATCTCCCATCAGCTACACCAGACGCTGCCGTAGCCCCAGTCCCAGGCGCCGAAGGACAATCTATTCTAAAGATCTCCCCACCAGCCTCTTGGTCCGGAATCTTCGCCATGATTGCAGGTCTTTTC
>JAYMSL010004998.1:0-10541 GCA_036897195.1 Plantago coronopus
GAAATGAAAAAAGAAATGAAAATAGGAGATCAAAGAGTATCAACTGCTGGAGCAGCTGAGTAGCAAATTAGTGGAATGCTGACGTGGCAGACTTGATGCTCAAAGTGAGTTGCAACTGCCGGAGATAGCCTAATAAGTATGATGATTAATTATGTGTCTATCATGTAATAGATTTGAAAAATTGCACAAGAGAAGCTTAAATGAGAAGTTTCAATTTGCAAATAGATCTTGTATGCTAATTTTAAAGAAGTAGTACTCATTTTATTTGTAGAAAAGGAAAATTTTGGAAAATTGGAGAAGTCATTTGACTGACTCGGTGGCAACAGAGAGAAAATGACGTGTCAGCTCCCCGTGGCCCAGCCGCCGCACACTCATCCACCAACACCACCTGCCACCTCATCTCATCTACGTGGCACATTCCCAACACCGATTCCTAACTTGCTTCTTTGACTACCAATAATCGGATTTTATTCTTTTCTATTTATATACTACACCCAAAAATAAACCAAACTTTATTTATACCAATTTCTACCAAAAAATAAATAAATTATCCAAATTGTTTTGTACATAATTAGGTACCTACAAATATCAGTATTTTAGATATTACGAGTTCGATTTTAAATAATAATTCTTTTATTTTGGTTTCTTACGTTATCATATTTGAATTTATACTATATGTAATATGGTTAGATTAGATAAGTCAGTCGGTCAAATAACATTAATAATAGTGAAGTGTATTCATATTCTACAAGAGTAAAGGATTAAAATACAAAGAGAAAGATTCATAGAATGCTAGATGTTTTTGAGGAAAAACATTTATTTGTATCAATCTATTATCCACCAATTATTATTAAACTATAAGTGTAATATATTGTTCAAAATTTCAAAATTACATTACCACATACTAAACTTTCATCATATAGTCCGATTACATAATTAAATCAAATACTATAAAATAAAGTCATATTCAAAATTGAAAAAATTTGACTGCAAAAGGTTCAAAATTAGGTAAATATTTGGAACATAAAAATTAACGATAAATCAGATACAGATGCAGATTCACCTACGAAACGGTCTATTTGTAGATGAATCTCAAGTTGTGAATCCTTCTGTTCCAAACATTTGTCGAATTTATACTTTTTACCCTTGACGGGATAATAAAATACTTGCGATAAATGAGTTAATAAATAAATAGAATAGAATCCTCCTGCAATTGGGTTCTGTGTACTATTTAGTCTCCAACCCAAAACCATCTCGAAAATAAACAAAATAGAGAGTTTTACAGAAATCCATTAAATCCCATTTCATCTTCATCAGCTTGCTTTTATTTTCTGAATTTTCCCAGGTAATTAATTAATTTTAATCTGCATTCTCAACACGGAATTGTTATATATTAGTCAATAATCATACATAGCTCCAATTCTTCACAACTTCTTTCTTTGCCGATTCAGTCGAGTTTCATGTATGTATGTATGTTCGTGTTCCGATTATGAAGCAAGCATTTTCTTGAATAAACATCGAATTTTGATAATTTCAAGAAAATCCGAGTCAATTGGATAGAATTGGTTACTGTATTTCTTTCTTCAAGTTCAAGAAACACACGTTTTGTGAATCCTGATCTCAAGTTTGTTTCTTCAGCTGTCTGGATATGTACGTGTACCGCTTTTCTTTTCTTGAATAGTAGTAAACTGACATACTTTGTGTACAAGTAATGCACGTTTTCTTCATCTTCTTGCTCTGTCTGCGTCTATAAATATACGTATGCATAATTTTTGTATGTGTGAATTTCAATCAACTGCAATTGAAAATTTTGGTTCTTTGACTGCATTGTTGTTTGAATTTGGTTTTTTATAGCTTCGTTGTGAGGTAGCTGGAGAAGATGGATATTACTTACACGCCGTATGTTGATCCGGAAATCGAAGGGCTAATCGAGAGAATAAACCCTCCAAGGTTTATGGCATTGTGTTGTTGTTCTTGATGTCTTGGAATTGTTCAGCAATTTGCTAACATTACTCTGTTTTTCGATTTTTCGTTTGCAGGGTGTGTATTGACAATGACACTTACCCGGATTGTACCCTTGTGAAGGTTGGCTTCCTTGGTTAATTGGTTTTGAGTTTACAGTACAATGGTGATGTTTTACTTTGAAATTCATGGCATTCGTTTACTTTTTCCTCGATTTTTCGTGTAGTTCTAGTAGGCTGGTCTCTGTTGTGTTAATCTAGAATAGATTCTAGTAAATGATGAGTACATTCGATAGTCGTTATCTGATGCAGATGATGAATCGTACCACCTGCATTTTGTAATTTTTAGTTCTAAAGCCTTGAGATAGTTTAAATGGGATTCTGGGAATAGTTCTGGGAATAGTTTGATATATGAGTTTTTTGTGGTCTCCAGAGTTACGATACCTTACTGCGAATATACACGATATGCAAGGCTTAATTGTTTGTGAGATTGGTTGATAGAATTTGATTTTCTTCACAACGGGGTAGTAAGTTCACACGATGATTATTTGTCTGCATTTAGTCGAATCATGCCTTGAGTGTAGTTCACAAGGACTTCATGATGCCAAGATTAGTTAGCTGTGATAACATGTATGCTTCACCCTTGAACCTTGTTTAACAAACAAATTATCAGTGGTGTCTTGAAACATGCAGACAAAAGTTCATATTGTCTTTCTGGAGTTTTCGTCTAGCTAACGTTCATTAGGACTCGAATGTCTGCTCAACATTGTTTGTTAACTGTCTTTGAGGAGTACTGTCTTGAAACATGCATCATCTAGAGAAACAGAAACAGGTTCTCATATTAGATTCCAATGAAGTCATACTGAAAAGTCCAACAGATTCAAGTTCCAATATCTGCCAGCTTTTAATTAATGGATTCAGATCTGTATCAAGAAAATGACATTTGACTGTAAAAGAGATCTTTACATGTGTATGCACTTAATTTATCATATCAGACCTAAAGAGCCTTTTTGGTCACAGGTTGATAGTGCTAACAAGCACGGGTTGCTGCTGGAGATGGTCCAGGTTTTGACCGATATCGACCTCGTTATTTCCAAGTCATACATCTCCTCTGATGGTGGTTGGCTTATGGATGGTGAGTGTGCTAATTAGCTCAATAAACTTATCACAATGCACATATTTTATGCAACCTGCTTTCCAAGTAGTATAACAAAATGAACTTGCTGACCTTTGTATTGGTCAGATGATTATAACTTCTGTTTTTATTCATACGGGTTTGTTTTCGTTGTATGGTGTTCAGTCTTCCACGTGACGGATCAATTAGGCAACAAAGTCACTGATGAAAGCATCATACATTACATCCAAGAGGTTGGTTATTTTAAACAATATCAGCATAGCCTTTTTCGTATTATTGTTTGGTTGGTTAGAGCGAAAACGAACCAAAAATGATTAATTTTATAGGGAATTTGCGCAAGTAGGAGAGCTTCTAAGGTTGTCCCACCACTTACCAGCCGACAAGCTAAAGCAGGACGGTCAGCGACTGGGCAGACGGCTATAGAGATAACGGGGCTTGACAAGCCTGGGCTAATGTCTGAGATAGCGTCCAATCTGGCTGACCTGGGATGCCATGTGTCATCTGGTGTGGCGTGGACCAATAACAAGCGAGTTGCTTGCATTATCTACGTGGATGACAGCTCGACAGGTAGTCCCATCACAGATCCTTTCCGTATAGCACAAGTGCAGGCGCAGCTGGAGTGTGTGGTGGAAGCTCATCATATAACTAATAATGAGACATGGAGCATAAGTCTGGCGGGCCCTGCTCCAGGTCGAACCCACACGGAGAGACGGCTCCACCAGCTATTGGTGGCTGATAAAGATTACCAGGGATCTTGTTCGTGCTGCAGCACTACTAAAGAGGATGATGAGTTGTATGGATATACAAAGAGTCCTAAGGTGCAGAAGAAGGGGTGTTATGGGACACATGTTAGGATAGAATGCTGCAAGGAAACCGGATATTCGATTGTTAATATTAGGTGCAGGGATAGGCCGAAGCTATTGTTTGATACCGTGTGCACGTTGACAGACCTTGATTACGTAGTTTACCATGCAGCCATTAGCTCCGAGAAATCTCTTGCTTTCCAGGTTCAAAATCTTTTATGCTTGCTCATACAATGTATATTGTCAGTTTCCATTGTTCTAAGTTAAACTTTCCTTTCAGGAATATTATGTGAAGCCCAAAAATGGATACACTGTTGGTACTGAAGAAGAGAAGCGCAGGGTTACGCAATGCTTGATTGCTGCAACAGAGAGGCGAGTTTCTCACGTAAGTCTCCGTACCAGAAAATTCTTACCTAAACCAGGTTCAAGAGTCTTGATTCTAGATACTGTTATATAATTATTAGCCATATGAATCACAAATGGAATCTCTTAAGCGTATAAACTAAATCTGTGTCTACCGTTGTTTACACAACTTGTTCAGGGAGCGAGACTAGACGTTTGCACAGAAGACAGAACAGGACTATTATCAGATGTAGCGCGAGCCTTCAGAGAGACTGGCCTATCCATAGCCAGAGCTGAGATTGACGTTCATGACAGGAAAGCAATTGGAACGTTTTATTTAAAAGACACTTTAGGGAATTCTGCAAGTCGCCAAGATCTGGAGAAGGTAAGGCGAGCAATTGATGGCTCTATCATCGTCGATCCAGCAGCATCTCCAAGTCCTTCCCCTTTAAAAACAACTACTAGTGTTGGTAGTCGACTGCAGGAGGAGGAAGAGGAAAGGCGAGGAGGACTTTCGCTTGGTAATCTTGTCTGGACGCACATCGAGAGGCTGATTTCGGGCAAGTAGGTTTGTAGTTAGTCTGGTAAATAAGCTGAACATAGAGAGCTGTCCTGTTACTAGTTACCAGGAGACTGTTATGGCATTACTCATTTGAGTTTCAGTGTATAAAAGTGCTGTTCTTTAACTAATTGAACATGTTCATAAGCTTATCTATCAAATCTCAATGTCAACTACATCAATTAAATCTTAATTAATGTCAACAACATTCAAAATGTCAGAGATAGTTATGCAAATGTAACATTCTCCAGGATAAAATTGCATATGATTTGTAGTTGGACCAAGACAGAGTGTCAGGCTTTGAAGAAAAAGTCATGTTGAGAGACACAAGTGTAGCAAGATGGCTAACACGTGCTAATAACTTGACATAGGCACAGTTTGAAAAATTGACCCTAGAGGGGCAAGAAATCGCAAGCGTCGGGCCCTACTGCGGGTCCCACAGTGAAAACCGAGGGACAAAAACGAATTTTCTTTTTTGAAACGGAAATAACTCTATTATAGTCGGGATTGGGAATAAGTTATTGTGGCCCTTGAATACAAATTAAAGTATTGGAATGAATAGTGTATGTTGACGAGTTGGTCGAGTGTGGTATCACGTGATTAGAGTCGGAGTCGATCTCTAATTTAGGTTTAGACATGAATACATAGTCTTCAGCTGAGTTTAAACATAAATCAACTTATTTTAAGCATAAATTAAATTTGAGTTTTTCAATAAATATGAATTTAGTAACGAATATAAATGGTGTTTTTTGAAAAACGAAAAAAGTAATAAGCTTCATAAATGGACTAAGCGAATTTACGAGGTAAAACTAACTAGGATCATAAACCATAAGCGAATTTTCATAAATGGACTTCGAAAAATGATTTGAAGTCGATTATAATATTGTGCAAGAGTAGCTCGAATAATTTGAAGTCGATTAGCTCGAATCTTAACAAACTGAGTAACCGTTGAGCTAAGGTTTCACATCCATAATAGAGTACTTGAAAAACGACGACGTCGAGCTTCACTTTCCCTAATTCAGCCACTCTGATAAACCCTAGCCATTTCATCACCATCTCCGATAAACCCCAAATGCGATAACATAGAAAGATGCTACTGAACCAGCTGAAATCCTCTCGTCTACTAAACCCTAACAAAATCTCCACCCTCTTCTTCACCTCCTTCTCCACAAACCCTCCATCCTCAATCTCAATCCCCCAAAGAACCGTCCCAAACTCTTCCACCACCGTCTCCGCCGCAAAGTCTGCCCGGCCCACGGCTGTTTCCGACGCCACCCAGTTTGCACGTCAACTTCTGTTCATCCCACCAGGAGTCCTACCAGATGAAGTCACAGACAATATGGTCCTGCCCGGTTCCAACATTGTGATTGGACCGTACGCTGGTGATGCCAAAATCAAGGAGGTGACTTTTGTGAAGAGCAGTCCCAGGTCGAAGGAGTGCCCGAACGATGGGAGGCCCGAGTTTGCGATGCTCGGACGGTCCAATGTGGGGAAGTCTTCGCTTATTAATTTTATGGTTAGGAAAAAGGATGTTGCTTTGACGTCGAAAAAGCCAGGTTTTGTTTGTGATTGTTCGTGTTTTGTTCAGTTTTCGGGGTCGTGGAATGGGGATTGATTGATGAGTGGGTTGTTTTTGCAGGGAAGACGCAGTTGATTAACCATTTCTTGGTTAATAAGAGCTGGTACATTGTCGATTTGCCCGGTTATGGGTAAGGTTTCAGCTCTTTTGTGTTATGCAGTCGATGTGTTTGATAAAATGTGTCACGGAATCAATTGGAAATGTCAAGTGAAACTTTTTTTTTGAGCAAATGGAAGTCATAGTAGTAGTTTATTTAGCTTCACAATATCATATATAAGCTGTTTTGTTTCTTGAAGAGAATGTCGATGAATTGCATACGTTGCTACTGAAAATTTCCGTGCTAAGTGTCAGTGGTCTCGATAGTATGTGTGTAAACTGTGAAGTTCGATAGAAGTTATCATGGTTGCGTTTTTTTGTTTTTGGTAAATGGTTGTGTTTTTGCAGCGTCATCCCTTTTATGTGGACTGTGTGCTCAAGTTCATTTCTTTGGATCATGATTATCATGTTTCTTTTATCACAGTTTTGCCAATGCACCAGAAGCTGCTAGAATGGATTGGTCAGAATTTACAAAAGGCTACTTCTTGAACAGAGATTCATTGGTCTCTGTCCTACTTTTGATTGATGCAAGTGTTCCCCCTCAGAAGATTGATCTTGATTGTGCAAATTGGCTCGGGCGAAACAATGTAGGGCTCTTTCGGTTCCCAAACTTTGTATTTCCCATAATGTGCTCTATTTGTAACTTTTTCTTCGTGTGCTTCCTTGTAGATACCACTGACATTTGTTTTCACAAAATGTGACAAACTGAAAGGCGGGAAGGGGAAAAGGCCTGATGAAAACATCAGAGCGTTTCAAGATCTGATCAGAAATAGCTACCGGCAACCTCCTCCATGGATTATGACCAGCAGCGTCACAGGGCTGGGGAGAGATGACCTTCTTTTGCATTTGTCACAGCTTAGAAACTACTGGGATAATGATGACTCTGATTGAATGCAAGCTCAGTACAGAAGGTATCGAATTACACTCTGCTGATCTTTGCAGAATTTGCAAACCTGGCGATACACTAGTTGAATCATCAGCTAGCGTCCCAGATCTGACTTCTTTTATTACTCTGTAGCACATCATGTCGGGCATGTGAAAACCCGAGATATATACTTCTGCGAAGTGTGGTATTGTAGTTTTGGGTGTCATACGCATAGTAGTATAGTCATCTCACCGCACATTGTTTTGCACGAGCTGTGCAGATGCGATGCTGTCTTGTAATGCTATTTTATATATTTAATACAATTACGATTTTTCATTATTATCAAGTTCTTCCATTTAATCACTTCTTCCATAAAAGAAGGCTACAGCTGCGTTCATCATCATCAATGCAACACTTATCATGCTATGTGAAGAATCTCATCTGTTCTTCCAGTTTCATTCCGAGTACATGGAAGCGAAAACAAAACCAAAAATGTATAACAATGTAAAATTGTACAAGTAAATAAAACATTGAAATGATTCAATTGCATAAGTTTGCTCCCAAGCTTTCACAGGCTAAAAACTGAATTATTGATGGTAATAGCTTATTGGCGGAGGCGCCACCTCCTGCGACTGCATATGCTGTCCGGTAAGCTTCTGCACGACATCCCTGAAGTCGACAGGATCCACCTTGTAGACCTTGGGCCGTACTGGCGGCTGAGGAGCAGCAACAGCCTGCTTCTTACGAACAGTACGAGTAGCAGCTAGTGGCGGCCTACCTCCATTTTCGTCCCAATCTTGAAACGAGTTATAAGAGACGTTGTTGTTGGCGTTGGCGTTGTTGTAAGAAGGATTGTACATGTAATCCATGATTCTTAAGCTGATTATAAGCTGTTCAAGTACTTGTATCTACCTTGTTTTCTTCTGAATCTGAATCTGATGGTTTGAGCTTGTTATTGTGAAGTAGATTTGTGTGTACTATATATATATAGATAGAGATATAGACAGAAAGAATAAGAGAGGAAGATGAGTGTAGGTAGGGGAATATATCAATATAGAAGTAGTTTGAATTCAACGATTTGAAAAGGAGAAAGACCATTTGTTGAGTGGTTTGTTTGGGACTCTGGTGATATTATGATGAAACACAAAGACCAGTGGGAACCTATTTTTTAATATAAATATCGACGAATTGATTTTCTTAAGAAAATTTATGGCCTTGTTTACTAAAATGTTAATGTAATAATCTAATTTTTCTCATGAAGATTAAAAGATACTCCTTTCTGTTTCGTGATAAATGATGCATTTTGTCATTTTAGACATTCCGGTACAAATGGTACATTTCTATAAAATAACCACTCACCAATTCTTTTTTATTTCCCTCTCTTAGATTCTGTTCTATTATTCAACTTAGGTTTAAATTCATTCATCTGTTCAGATTTGGTTACTTTACATTTGTTTTCACTTCAAATCCATTCAGTTCAGTTGCGAATTCCTCAGCTGAAAAAAACAGAGCCTTATATACTTTTCCACTACAATCTCTCTTTTACCTTATCATCCACTTACCACTAATATCAGTATAATATCTATATTGTTCTCAATACTTCTTCAGTTCTCAATAATTGTTGACAAATCTAAATGTATCATAAATGTATTATGTGACGGAAAAAATAATTTAAAATTATATTTGTAATATTTATCCGTATTTAGAATTAGACCGTATCCAGACATACAAACAACCCATGAAGAAAAGTGGAAAACACATGGAAAGCAATTTAATAATTGTCATATCCGACGGCGCGGCGCTTATTTGAGGAAGGTGACGTTACTTTTTTGTTGCACAAAATTGACCCACCAATATTATTTTTGATTTATTGTTATAGTAAGTTTGAGTTCAATCCATAATCTTTGAATCTAGACATTTCACTCCATAGTCTATAGTTCATACTTCATACTACTCTACAACATGATAAGGATTCATGCAACTGTTTTTCAACCCTCTTGTATATAACTACCACTTCTATAGGTACGATTCGTAAAATATATTATGAAAATATTACAGTGAGAGACTTTTTCGAAAAAAAAGTTAGAAGAAAGGACTTTCACTATATTTTTCAGCCCTCTTATATATAACTACCATGTCAATAGGTATGAATTCGTAAAATATATTATGAAAATATTACGGTGAGAGACCTTCTAAAAAAGATATTAGAAAAAGAGACTTTCACTATAGTTTTAGCTATTCAAAGTATAGTGATGCCGATGCTTTACTTTATTCGTAAGTTCATATCGTTCAGTTATTTAAGGTACAAAAGTTTTTTTTTCGGTTCAATATTGTTTCTAGAAGGCCTTTAGATTAGTTTTCTCAATATTATTGCATGAGCATGTATGTTACTCTTTACACTAATTGTTTTGTTTAATACACGGTGATGAAAAAGATGGAAGTAACTCGAGTAAAACTTTCTCATAGTGTTTTCGTAATCGTTTAATCCAATAGAATTCTCTCATAATGAAATTGATGAAGTCGAAATCTATATTAGAGTATTATATATATAAGATTTCGACTTCAATTTTGAGAGAATATTATTGAATTAAACGATTACGAAATCAATAAATTTCAAAATTCATTTTTTTTTATGATGTAATTATTCCTGAACATTTGTTATGCTTTTTCTAATTTTTCTAATTGATTAAAAAAGTTTACCATTTTTTTTAAAGAAAACCCTTCCCCAATATAATACTATATATAAAACAACACATTGTTTTATCATATACACAAAATAAATAAAAAAATCCAACCGTCTAACCTATCATAGGACGGAGAAATCTCATATCACCCACATTTTTGTTATGGATTCTAGAAACTTTTGTATTGTACCAATAATGTAATTAAACACTCTCAATAAGACAATGAGAATGAAAATTCCATAAAATTGTGCCACCATGCCATGTATGAACGTGCTTAATTAATTTTTGTTTAAGATTCCCAACCCTAATTACTTCTACTTAAAATATAATTTTTGAAAGAAAAAATACGAAAAATAAATAGCTCGAACCCCAGTCTACTAATTGAAATTTTGAAAGTGAAGTTATTTATGAACGGAACTGCGCTTCGTGTTAAAATATAAATGTTAAAATATAAAGCATTATTAGTATCACCCACAGAATGATAGAGATATGCATGGAGTAGTTTGTTTTGTTCGAA
>JAYMSL010004999.1:0-10540 GCA_036897195.1 Plantago coronopus
GATGGCCATGATTTCCGTTGAGTCTCTGAATTTCATGGCTGAAGTGTTGGCCACGAGTTCGGGGCCCTGTCTACCCGGTTCAATGTCGCCGACGGAAGAGTCACCGGTAAGGAGATAAACCGTCGCAATTTGCGTATTCTTCATTTACCAAATGCTGATTTACCATGTCCAAGATAGGTCTTTTCCGTCCCAGCATTTTCAAAGGCTGGTCATGTTTTTCGTTTCTTTCTCGTAATTTATGTAGTGGTCGAACATATAAGGGGGATGATATTGAGAATGGGTTGGGGAGAATTGAGGAGTTTATTCTTAAAGAATCGTCTGAAACTATGACATTTGAGGGTATAGATGAGGAAGAAGTTTCTGAGTTGCATGACAATGCCAGTGATGCTCGCGTATTTTCCCACCAGGGAAACTTTCCTGCTAGAAAACATTTCATGAACGAGGAAAAAATCAATGCTGCAAGGATTCTCGGAATTCTTCTTGAAGATGGTCCGGGATTTGATGCAAAATCAGTTATACAGGATCTTGGTGTGAGAGTTTCTGGCCTTCTTGTCAGAGAAGTTCTTCGTGATATCGCACGGAACATAAATAATGTGAACAAGAGTAGGTATGCGAAGCTTGGGTACAAGTTTTTCGTGTGGGCTGGACAACAAGAGAGTTACAGGCACACGGCCAATGCCTATCATTTAATGTTAAAAATCTTTGCAGATTCTGAGGAATTTAGAGCTATGTGGAGATTACTGGACGAGATGATTGATGAAGGGTATCCCACCACTGCACGAACTTTCAACATCTTTATATGTGCTTGTGGTGAGGTGGGATTAGCTAGAAAAATTGTCGAGGGGTTTATTAAGTCGAAGAACTTTAGATATCGGCCATTCAAGAATTCGTACAATGCAATTCTGCATTCTCTTTTGACCCTACGTCAGTACAATTTGATTGAGTGGGTTTACAAACGGATGTTAGTTGATGGTCATTCACCAGATGTGTTGACCTACAATGTTATCATGTTTGCAAATGTCCGGTTAGGAAAACTGGATAAGTTTCATGGATTACTTGATGCAATGGGGAGAAGTGGTTTCTCACCTGATACTCACACATTTAATCTCCTATTACATGTTCTAGGTAAGAAAGACAAAGGGTTAGAAGCAGTGAAGCTTTTGAGTCACATGAAAGAAGTTGGTGTCACTCCGAGTGTTCTTCACTTCACCACATTGATAGATGGGTTTAGCCGGGCTGGCAATATGGAAGCCTGCCACCATTTCTTCAATGATATGATAAACTATGGTTGTGAGCCTGATGTTGTTTGTTATACTGTCATGATAACAAGTTATATTGCGGAAGGTGAGTTTGATAAAGCTCAAGAGATGTTCGCTCAGATGATTAATAAGGGTTATTTGCCTAACGTGTTGACATACAACTCTATGATCCGTGGGCTTTGTATGGCTCAGAAATTTGAGGAGGCTTGTTTGATGTTCAAAGAAATGGAGTCGAAGGGAGTTACACCTAATTTTCTTTTGTATTCTACATTGGTGGGCTTCCTTCAAAATGCTGGAAAACAGTCTGAAGCCGAGGAAATCATAAAACATTTGGTTGAGAAGGGGCAGTATATTCATCTCCTTGGAAAGATCAAGACATATCGAAGACTTTGAGCTGATGATATCTTGCATTCGCTGTAAAGCACTTGTAAGTTGTAGATAATTCATTTGTAAGTTTTTGCTTCAAAATATTGCCTTTTTTACCCACTCTCAGTAAACTTGTGGATTAGTGGTTCTTTATTCTACCAAGTAATGTGATTTAATTGACTTCTCTCTCTGCTTTTGTCTCATCTTCTTCTTCTCACCAAATTTTCTATTACCAATGTCACCTGTGCATTCTAATTTTATCTCTAAACATAGTTTATCAAGACGAGATTTATCAAATCAACCTCTATGCTTTATGCTCTCATTTTCGATCTTTTTTTCTTTTCTTAATACTACGGTCTGAATCACCGTTCACGTGGAATAACAGAGTTGAGACATCAAGGACCTTCGATTTCGGCAAAAGGTGGGAGGTGAGGCCAGAATTAGTTTGGTTGATACGACATTGAAGTCCCGCCATTGATGGGTTTTGATTTTCTTGATTGATGAGAATGCGGTGGAAGGATGTTAAGACTCTTTCTGTCCCAACGACAGAGGTAAACCATCTCAGATCTACTTCTTATCATTTCATTACTGTTTGAGTTTTACTCTGGGGATGCTTCAAGATCAAGACCAATAATATGATACTACTATGTATTACCAATTGTCTGGTCCTGTTCATGTATAACAAGCTTGGTTTGTTCGCAGAAGAACTTGTAATAGTGGGCCCTCTTTCTCCTGGTCATTTAGTTAATTTCTACTTAATAAGGGTAACAACTCCTTATTGGTTCTGTATACTGCTATGCATATGGCTTCTCAGCAGATCAAGGAAAAGCTCCTTTGCCTCAAGGCATTGAGCATGTAGCTTTGACTATGAATGAGCCATTCACTAATCCTACTAAAGTATGGTGATGTTGCATAATCATATAACGACAGATATAACTGTTGTTTTTCATACTTCCAGTTCCAGGTTAATGAATCTATGCGTGACCTTTTTACAGTTTGTTTTCTCAGCTGCTTTTTTTTTTATTTTATATATAGAAATAGTGCTTACTTGATAGTGTCACAGTACTAACTTGGCTAAAGGGTTTCCTTGCAGTGAATCCCATCTATTTGTTTGAGCAAGTAGATAGGTATAGAGCAGACTAGCCTCGTGCTGCTTCTTGAAGGTACCTGGTCGTTCAGGGCCATGGAAGGTTGGTTTGGTTCACGAGCTTGGATGATTGCGAGCCCGAGTATACATGCAAAGAATTTAAGACCATTACAGCATAGATTTTGGTCATCATTGGTATCTGAGTATGAAAGAGAATCACTTTACTTTGATGTTTTCATATTTGACATGACTTGAACGTAGAATAAGTACATTCTTGTTAATTCCATTGCTATCTTTTAATGATCTTATACTTGTTGCTTTGTAATTCCTCATATTTTTTCAGTTATTGGTGATCTTGTTGGCCCTGTCTATAATTATCCAAGTACGAGAAGATTACATGAGTGCTCTCTAGTTTTCTATTCTTAAGTTCTTGTTGACTATTGATATTGATCTTTCATATTTTGTTCAGTTCGTTACAAAAAATTCTTGTCCAGTACCAGTGCAAAAATGTGATCTTCAAGTTTTTATGTGTTTGGATGCAATTAAAGTTTATTTATCGTTGATTGATGTGATGTTTGAAGGATGATCATGTTATTTGTTGCAATATTTGCTTTGATAGATAATCTTGAACATATGATTGCTGTATAGGAACAAAATATAGTTTGGCCTAGTAGTGCACGGTATCCAGTTTTGGGCTTGTATCTTGGGTTCAGGTGCATTTATCCTTTAACATAGAGGCTTTGATAAAGATGAAAGTAGGTCTGTTAAAAGAATTAAGCGTTTTAGTTTACTAGCTCTAGCAACTAGGTCTGTTTACAAATGTACTGGATCTTTAATAGATGATTTCTGTCCATTCTCAATCATGTTGTATAGTTTATTTCCATGAATACATTATCAGGGGCTCAATGTGGGGGTTTATAAAGAATTCAGCTAGAATATAAGGTGCTGCATAATCTCATACATGTGTTTGTTGAGCAGGAGTCTTGTGCATGCGATGTTCGAGGGTCTAGGCAACTGGATCATTTTGTGTGTAACCAAACCATTGGAGGTGAGTTAATGTCTCTCTTACTAGATATGCGAATAATACTGATCATTTGTAACAATAGTAGTTACAGATTGCTCTATTTATATTTTATAGTTTCGGTTGCAGTTAGCTTCAGTTACGCTAAACTAAATATTGTGCTGCTGTAAGTTTAGTTTGATGAACTGGACGTGAATTAGTAGTACTTTCTACTATCTCAATTGATGTACATGTACCTGATGTAGTACTTTCTTTTTTCTGAATCACTTTCTACGTTCTTGTTGCGGAAGGAGATGGCCCATTAATTGTTCCTCCTTTTGCTTTCTGGTGTGAGTATGATCTGTTTTCTACTTTTCTTCCTAAACTAGTAACGCGAGTCTTATGTGAAAAATTTAGACGTTAATGACAGTATGCTTCTAGAATTCTTGAAAGAACTCATGGTCTTCACCTTTATCAATAAGAGTGTTAATGACCAAAAAATATGTCTAGTAAGAGTGTTTCTCTTCGTTCTTCTTTGCTGCTCGAGTGAGTTGTCGTCATTGTTTCTGAGTATGGTAACCACTGTGAATTCGTCTACAAGACTCCATTCAGCAAAACCTTGTAATTACCTGAAAGTTTCAATGCAAATTAAAAGTTTAGCAGCCACTCTGAATTCTTTTACAAGGATAGGATACATTTTGAATAAGAGATGTATGTTCACTTGATAACAAAATTTGTGAATCGTTTTCGATTAACTTGCTTATATTACTCTCTCAGGTACGTATATTGAAGGATTATCATTCGATGTGATAAGTGATATATAATACCGCTGCGACGCCTACAGGTCTTGTATACTGAAACATGTACTGGAAATCTGGATTCTGGAATGTATACAAAGATCCCTACTCCACAAGGTGGAGTTGTATATGGCTAATGAAGCTTGATGTATAAAATGTATCATTCGATACCTATTAAGTTCAATTTAGGTTTATTCAGATTGGTGCAGTTTGCTTATGTTGTTCATTTGTACAAAATAAAATCAGTCAATACAGTAATATAATTCAGTAGATTCAACCCACCATCCATTAATATACTTTCATATTCTATTCGTCCACTTATATGTGTCGAAACTCGAAAGGTAATCTTTACGGTTGTTTTTGGACGAATGAGTAAAAAAAAAATCTACTTTTAATGCTGGAACTATCACTCTCCACTTTTGGTATCATAAGTTCTCACTCCCAATTTTAGCACCGTATCTTTATAAAAATTCTTTATTTTGTACCAACGACAAAAAAATCGTTGAATACTTACGAATTAATGAATGAAATAGATTAATAATTCATCCCTATTGACAAATTGACAAATGCATACATAATTTGCAACTAAAGATTCTTAGGTTTTTTGTAATGCTAAAATCTTAATAATTTGCAACCTTCTATAACTGGATGCAACAATTGAATTTTGGGATCTTAAGGCATGACTTGACCATGAATTCAACTACGATATTGTTAAACAATAAACACCACACAACATATAAATCCAAATATTTATACATGAATCTTCAACACCAGAAATATAGGTGTGGTGGTTTAGATAATCGATGATGGCATAAATGGAGGTGCAACGTAGAGGAAATTAATATGGGAGAGCGAGTGAGGTGACTGATCATTTAAACCGGATAATACTAATTTATGGTCAATGAGAATTATGTATATATTCGTAAAGTATGGTGAATTAGTGACATGATTTTTTTTTTCTTGTGCTTTTTAGTAATCCTTTTAGTTGTCGATACCAAAACTATAATTTTTAAAAATTTATGATATTAAAATTTGAGTGTATTAAAATTGAGAACGAAGAATATACAGTACCCAAATGCGATAAACCCTAAAACCCTGAATCGCCGAAGCAGCAGCAGCAGCAGAGAAAGTGGTAAACCCTTGTGTTTTCAGAGAAGAGAGCTATGGTGACTAAGAGGCAAAGAGAAGCCAAGAAGCGATTCAGAGATGAACATCCAGACCTCTTCCCGGAACCAGAACCCACGCCACCCAAAGACCCCAACAAGGTGAAGAAGAAGAAGAACAAGCCAAACACCAAATTCAAGCGACAGAAATCAGATTCCAATGACCCCAATAAAAAATCCTCTCACCGGAGACATGTTCTTCGAGTTCCCGGCATGCGCCCCGGCGAAACCTGCTACATTTGCAAAGCTGTCGACCATATTGCCAAGAATTGCCCCAGAAAATCTGAATGGGAAAGGAACAAGGTTACATTCATCTTTGTTCATTACTCACTTCACTATATTGCTTCTGCTTTTCTCCTCCCATTGTTAATTTAGATTCTATTTCTAAACTTCATTGCTTGTTAATTTGTGGCTCTTTGTTCTGTTTAATGATTTTCACTGTTTACAAATGTGTTTTGAATATTGGCAGGTTTCGGTTTTAGGTTATTTCGGAACTTCTATTGTAAAAAAGTTTTTTTTTGGTAAAGAAGATGAAAAGAACCTTTAGTAAATTATCATCTTGAAATTCCTCTTTATTCATCTTAATGAGCTGAAATCAGAAGACATTTGGTAATTGGTACCTTGCTGTCAGCCTCTCCGAAAGTATAAACCATGATCATAAGTATTACTCACATATTTTATGTGTGAAACTCAACGTATTGCATTTAGCCGTGTTTGGCAGTGTGCTGTATCCATCTTAAATGCTGGCACCTCTAATTCTATGTTTATCATTCCCCAATGGGATTCTGTGGTTTTAGTATTACTCTCTATATTTGAATAAGTTTTACGTAGGGAAGTTTTGTATAGCTTGTTCTACTCTCATGTCGTTATTGTTGTACGCATTTTCTAGTAACTACCCTCTAGCATAAGCTGCATACCATGTATCCACTAGCATAGTGTATGACATGGTGCTTGACTGTTTGTTGTGTTATTTGTAGATATGTCTGATGTGCCGACAACATGGCCACAGTCTTAAGAACTGCCCCAACAAAGATGAGATGTCAGCAGATACGAAGACGTGTTACAATTGTGGAGAGATGGGACATTCTCTTTCTCATTGCCCACAGCCTCTTCAAGATGGTAGGATTTATCCTGTAGAAATCATGATGCATATGCTATATTATATGTCTCTAGTATTGCTAGCATGTCCAGTTAGTTAGAAACATTACATATCTCCTTTTCTGTAGAAGCAACAGTATACTAGTGATGTGGTATTTCCTTTGTAGTATTGCTAGCATGTTCCCCTTAGATAGAAAGCATGACATGTAAGTAAATTTTGGTTTGACTAAAATAGGTTTGTTGGTGAACACCAAATAGGTATCTGATTTGATATGATGCAACTATTCACAAACTAAGGTTGGCTGATCAGCTACCAGTCACCATATAAGCTATCAGTTGACTTATTAGCTCAAGTTGCCAAACAGACACTTAGTTTACGCATTTATTCTCCTCCTAAGTTCTGCAATGGAAAGCTATTAAACAATCCACTTCATGTCCTAGTGAAGTTGAAAAAAATTATGTATCGTATTTGATTCTAATGAATTTTAGCTTTCATGTTGAAATTTTGCTAATTATTATAGCCAGAGTGATGATACTTATATTCCAATTTTTGGTGTTTCGGTATTCCAGGAGGAACAAAATATGCCAAGTGCTTTGTATGTAGTGAATCTGGGCATTTGAGTAAAGATTGTCCCAAGAACACCCATGGAATTTATCCCAAGGTACTTCCGTCTAAAACATCCATTTTTGCTGGCATATGTTCACTTGTGCTTTGGGTGGATTTCTGCTACTTGCATGCATTGAACTTTTCGTTGTATGACTGCAATTACTTTACTGAGGGATATTTCAAGTTATTCCATCAACCATCTCTACCAACACAATTCAGAGAGGATGTCTATGTGATGTCCTCATTTATGAATTAGCAATTACACACAAATTTCACATGAATCTATTCTTTAGTGAATAGAAGGTAATTTCCACAATAAGAAGCATACTGTCTCTGTATTTAATTTGTAGCTAGTACTAATAAATTAAATATTTCTGGTAGTTGTTCCCCAGCTTCCTTGAAAATATAAATGAATTTCTGATACTGTAGAGACAGATACAGAGAGAGATCTTTTTGTGGTTTCCATGCTGTTTGTCTGCATCCCGTACTTATCCTGCTTATTCTTCTCCAATGTTTGATAAATCTTTGTTTCTGATTGGATCAAGTAATGTTTGCGGCACTCTTTTGTGTTGTTAGTTGTGTAGAAATTCTGATAATGTATTCTACTATATCTCAAAAACCAAAACTAGATGTATATTGGATGCATTGGTAGGGTATTGTTTTCTTGATAAATGTGAATTTTTGTTCACTAGATTTTGAATGTGGGCACCATTTATCCTAATCTCTGGGTGATATATTTTTATACATATGAATTGTTGATTTTGTCTTAGATCCATGCATGTTTCTTTTCCCGTCTTGACCTTTTACTACAATCATGTTTTTTATGTGACTTCGGTGTCGTATGTTGTAAAGAAGTGATAAACACGTGTGGATAGATTTTCGTGATATCCATCCACTTGCTTAAATGTTATAAATCATTTACACATTTCCATAATGTTTGTGTGCTACCGTTATATATAACTCAATATAAATGGAATTGGTTTACAGGGTGGATGCTGTAAGATTTGTGGTGGTGTAACACATTTGGCCAGAGATTGCCCTAATAGGCTGAGCATAAGTTCGGGTGTAACTGGATTTGCTGATCAATCACGTAAGAATCATTATTTTGCTGATCAAACCTTCTTTCTGTTTTATCTGTTATCTTTTACCTGAATTTAATCGTAAAAAGTTTGTTCTTTTTCTTAAATTCCAATCATTTGTGTACCTCCAACTAATGCAAGTTCTGTTGTATTTAAATGATTGAAGTTCAACGGCCTAACAAGATCACGAAGTTCACTAGTGGAGATGACCTTGAAGATGACTTTGTTGAAGCTGCTGTTCCTGTTCCTGCTGCCGATGGAAACAATAAAAGTGTAAAGAAAAAGAGTAAAGAAGGACCAAAAGTTGTTAATTTTGTTGGTTGATGATTTTATCAATCATCAGATGACAAATGGTCTCTGTGAATTTGAAATTTCACAGAAACCCTATAAGTTTTGCTCTCTTTTAGTAGTATGAAAATCCAGTTCATTAGCAACATTGTCTGGCCTTCTGTTACTGTAAAAGAATGTTTTTCTCGTCTCGTTTTATTACCCTTAAATTTGGTTATAGGAGCTTTATCTTGTAAACTAAAGTTGAGAAGAAATTGTCTGTATGGTGTATTTCATATTTCAAGTATTTTGGAGTACAATTTTATTCTATAACCCAAGTATTTTCTCTATGGTATCTTGTTCTTTCGAATGTTGAGACTTTATGGACTAGAATATTATTTTCTCGCAATATTTTGGGTGTTCTGTGTAGATATGAATAGAGTTAGTTAAAGTTGGGAAATGATTAATGGAGGAAAGGCTAATATGCCTAAGAAAACTCCCAGCCCTTGATTTGGTGTGCGCAAATTTCTGTGCTATTTATAACTACTAGCCTAACTTGTCAATCTTGCTTATTTTTCATAACCCATTTCTCTCTTTTTGTTATCATCTTCTTTTTGCAGGTATTTTAGTTGTTTTATCCTAACTGCAACCCAAATGGTAATTCAGTTCATCTTTCTTGTCATTTCATATTCATTTTATAATTTTTACGTAACGAAAATGATTATGCTCGGGGGGGCTTTTATATAGAATAAGATGATTCGAAATGATGGATCTTGTTGCTTCTTATTGTGGTTGTGGATGATTGTTTGAAACTATTGAGCAGGCAAATGCAGTGTCTGGGACGGGAGTGCATGACGAATGCAAGCTCAAGTTCTTGGAATTAAAGTCGAAAAGAAACTATCGTTTCATCATCTTCAAGATCGACGGTCAACAGGTAGTGGTGGAGAAGCTAGGCGAACCTGGAGAAAGCTACGAGGATTTCACTGCCTCGCTTCCTTCTGATGAGTGTCGCTACGCCGTCTACGACTTTGACTTCATCACCGATGAGAACTGCCAGAAGAGCAAGATTTTCTTCGTCGCATGGTAAGTCAAGTACTACTTGTAATCCCCTTATGTGAATGAATCCCGACAGCGACTGTCTTGTTTCAAGTTTGTTGGTAGCCGGTGAAATTGATTGATGCGTCTGGAATGTAGGTCCCCTGAGACGGCAAGGGTGAGGATGAAAATGGTGTATGCGAGCTCGAAGGACAGATTTAAGAGGGAACTAGATGGAATACAAGTCGAATTGCAAGCAACTGATCCGAGTGAAATGAGCTTCGACATCATTAAAGCACGCGCATTCTGAAATGCAGCAAGAACTGTAGATGGCTTGCTTGCTTGCAGCACTGAATTTTGTTCATCTTCTTCTTGCAACAAAATACAACAATACTTGTAGTAATATATATATATATACTTTGTGTTATGTAGGACTTGTTATTTACAACTGAATTGTTGTTTACTTCACTCACTGTAATTGCTTGTATTATTCTTTAAATCTTCTATTACAAATTTACACCCCCAATTCATATGTATGCTTGTTTTGTTTTCCGAGATGACTCGAACCCAATCTATTGGTGTCTTGATTGTTTCTTTATAGGGATTATTACATATACCACCCCCACTGGATCACACCTACTCATCGGGATCCCATTAGATGTAACAATTACATCTAAGTCCTAAATCTCAATTTTAATAAACAACAACAAACACATCCTTATTATTTGGACTAAATTGCAACTTCCAAACTTACTATAATTGCGATTTCACCCTAAATCTTT
>JAYMSL010005000.1:0-10539 GCA_036897195.1 Plantago coronopus
AAACCGCCTCCACCCATATTTAATTCCACTTCGGTAGACCTCCCCAAATGAGCCCAAATGAGGTTGAAATCGGCCACGAGTGCGGGAAGTATTGGGGAATTAATATATATGACTAGATTCCACAACTCTCTACAAGTTTGAGTTTTTAGATGAGATGAATTCTATCATGGATGACTAAAATGGAGGTGAAGTGGCGATTGATAGAAATTGAGATGTAGAAGCGAATGGTTTTGTTACGGCAAAGGTGGCTGGACGGCGTACGGTAGAGGTGGTGGCGAGGGGGGCGCCACGGGCGGCTGAAGTGGTGGTGGATTGAGTTACGGCGGGACACCTTCTCCTGCTCAGTTGCTTTTCTTGTTTGCATTATGGACGGAATTCTGATTGCGGTGGTTCCTGATTTGCTGCAATTCTGGAAGAATTACCTTCATCATTGTTAGTAGCACACTGGGCAATTTTTCAGATTAGGGGGCAATTTCCGGGAATTCAACTTAGGGCAGCATGAATGAAAAAAATGCCCAACTGGGCACAATCGAGAATTAGACTCCAGTCTTCGAAATTGCCCAACTGGGCACAATCGAGAATTAGTTAGGTGAAAAATTGCCCAGATGTTCATGAAGGAGAAGGTAGATACAAAGGGAAGCAGAATTAAAAAAAGACTTACTGGAACAAGAAAAAGGAGAGGAGTGGAAGCGAGAGAAGAGAAATAAGTATTAACCTTGTCCACAATTTAATCAAGAATTAAAGGGCTTCGCCAATATACATCCACGCGGCTTCGTAAACCGAATCCAGTACTGGAACAGTTCCCTACCCCTTTACTTTTCACAGGTACTCAGGCTAGTTGCAGGGCCCTATTTGTAATTAAAAGAGATTTAACGGGCAGAACCCAGTGGCCAAAAAATCCTTCGAGTCAAAACACCACCCAGTGCTTGTTTGTGACTGAAAGACGAGTTGCCCATTGATAAACAAACTACGTACTGGAGTATCATTTTATTATGCAGAAAATTGTTCTTTTTTAAATGGCATTATAAGCGTTCACGCGCTACTGGACAAACTCAGCTCCGGCAGATGTGACCAACCATAAACAATTATTTGAATACCAATTCTTAAAACATGTATATAATTAGAGACTCAAAAAGAAAAAAAAAATTGAAAAGGACTTACTACTAAGTCGTGCCAAAGTCGAAGTACAAAGCCAGGGCACAAGCACAATCAGTTCTTGCTGGGATCACTCTACCAGCCCACATATACAGAGAGGCAAGTGCAGCTGGGTTGAAATTCCACTAAATTATGGTTTATATCTATGTTTTAAATGTCGCGGTTTTACCGGTATTTCGGAGTTCACCGGTAGGAAAGATACAAAATGTCTTTTTGATAGATCTGCCGGAAAAAAACTCCCATATTGCCAATAAATTCCTCCAAGTTGTCGCTCAGATTATTTATTCAAAAAATAAACTTAAATGAAGATAGTATAATTTAATCCCAGACAGGCACTCTTCTTCTCCCAAACATAAAAACATCTTGTAATGTTGAGAGATGATGACATTTCTTTGATGTTCTGTATGTCAGTTTTATGATGTTTAAAACTTTTCTAATAAGGGAGAATTTCGTCATAACCTACCTCTTAAATTTGCGCCCATTACACATATTCTCTGGATTTTGAACAAATGCATTCACACCCACCAGGCCATTTAGGTGATGACTGACTGAAAAATAAATAAAAAATAAAATGTAAAGGATTATGTTGTAATATATATACTAACTTTAATTTATTACTCGTTTGTGTCAATATTTTTACAACATATAAAATTGACCCCAAATAATTTATAAACTACACCCAAAATATTTATTATTTACAAACATAACCCAATAAATTTGTAGAATAATCCCTACAAAGTATCAAATTCTCAAAACCATACCCCGTTAATTTCTAAAATTACAAAAAATAATAATAATAATCGAAGGAGGTGAAGGAGGAGAAGCTCCTCCGTCACCATTGACGGAGGAGCAGCTCCTCCAATGGAGCTCCTCCAAAAACGGAGGAGCTGCTGCTCCTCCGCCATTGGCGGCGAAGGAGGAGCAGTTCCTCCATTTCGGAGGAGCTTGAGCTCCTCCACTGTTGTTGATTTGTGTTTGTTGGGGTTGGGGAGTTGAAGTTGAGTGGAAGAAGGTGGGTGGTGGTGGAAGGTGAGTGGTGAAGGAATGTGAGTGGTGGATGAAGTTGGGTCGGGGAAGAAGATGAAGTGTTATGCAAATTTGAAAAGTTGTGGGGGTGAATTTTTAATTTTGGGGGTGAATTTTTAATTTTGAAATAAGTTGAGTAGTATCCATGAAATATAAATTAAAAGAAAAGACTAAATAGATGAAAAAGTTGACTTTTGAATTTCTTTGTAATTCATTGAATTTCACAGATGAGTTTGTAATTGTTCGTATTCGAAGGGCTAATCTGAGGAGGCCGCATATTTAATGGCAGTTTATGTAATTTTCTCTTTGTAATAAATAATGTTAATTTAGATTTTGTATAATTTGAATGTCATGGTCTTAATATGCATTTCGATATTTTACAAATTGTTATTAAATTTATATAGAATTACATCATACTGGAGTAATTTGGAATAAACTGTGTAAACTGATTCTACCTTTCTTGCGATTGTTGGCGGAATCACCGGTTTTAACATCTAAAACATAGGTTAATAAAATTAAGAAGTATGTTTAAAAAAATAAAATTTAAGAAGTACTATATGTGTCCATTTTGGTGATGAGAGACCATAGGTGTCACATGTCCATTATTTGGCGAATATTACATCCACGACCACGAGTAGGGCTGAAAATTTTACTTCAAACCAAATTTGTTGTACATTATACAAAAATGAGCATTTTTCAGTGTGCATTTAAATTGGAGAAAAACTTTGGAAAGACCACCTATTTGTGGTCTTTTCAAAAAGACCACCTAGGTAACATTGACAATTCCAGCAACAACATAACATCAACAACATATCAACATAACATCCCTTATAATAGTACTAACATTACCAAAAATCATTATAAAGAACTTCACTATAAAAATCACTCAAACTAATTTCAAAACAAACAACATAACATTAACAATCATCAACTTAACATCAATTATAACAAAAATAACGTAGGCAACATTACCAACAAAATAATCATTTTACAGAACCAACCCAAACCGCATATACATTACTAAAACCTACTTAAAAACCAGATAACATCCTCAATAAAAAACCTCACATCACTTATAACCGTACTAACACCACCAATAATCATTATGTGACACCTGCCCCTGCTCATCCTTATTGTCAACAACACGGCCCTTACCCTTGGTCTTCTCCTTACCCGCCTTCTCCGTAGTCACTTTCTTCTTCTCCTTTAGTTTCACAACCTTTTTCACCAACACATTATTCAATTTCTTCTTCTTGCTTGCTCACCTAATATCAACGCAACAAACAAAAACACATAATCAGTTACACAACATCACCTATATATACTAAGCAACACATCAAATCAAAACGCACCACTTATTATGAAACAAACAACATCACATATAAAACACATGACATCAACTATTCTGCACTCAACATCACCAATAAAAAAGTCAACATACAACTGCACAGACATTAAAACAACTCTGCACCAAAAATAAAAATCTCCATACAAAATGCACAACATCGCCAATTATGTACTCCACATCACTAATAAACCACCAAAAGATAACAGAACAAACAAAATTAAAAAACCCCCAAAATCACACTAACATCACTCATAAGCCATACAGGTAAATACATGTAACATCACTAATAAACATACTAACTCTTAATAGCAGGGTAACATCATCAATAACCACAATAGCATCACTTATAACCGAACCAAAAGGCAGGGCTAATGAATAGGTAACATCACTAATAAACATCCCATCATAACTTAATATTAGGATAACATCATCAATAACCACACTAACATCACTTATAAGTTATAACCCAACCAAACGCAAAAAACAGCAACATAACTATAAAAACTCACCAAAACAATTGAAAAAATTAAAAAAATCTAGATAACATCACTAATTCAGTGCTAAAACTAAGCAATTCGAATCAAAAGCATCAATAAAATTCGTTTCAAGATAAACATCACCAATTTGACAAATAACATCACCTATTAATATTCAAAATCGACAATTACAACACAAAACATCGACAAGTAAACTATTAACAATTCGAACTAGAAACCGACAAAATACAAAACATATGTTAACCTATAACATTAGTAATTTAACACATAACAACATCCATTAATATCCAAACATCAACAATTCATGCACCAAAACATATAATATAAAACATATGTTAACCTATAACATCGCCAATTATGCACTCCACATCACCTATAAAAATAATAATATCACTTAAAAACATATATCCATATGTGCAACTACAACATCACACACTATACAAATAATGTAAAAACTAATCCATGGAACACCAACAATATGAAACATTAACAATTCAACATCTAACATCGATTTATTTCCAAACCATTTTTAACCAAAAACTACCATAATTTACACTAAAACATAATAAATGGTTCAATATCACATAACATTGATAATGAATACACTAACTATTTCACAACAATTCGTTAATGTATCAAACAGAAACAATACTAGAAACAAAACTCCAATCTACTATCACACACAAAACAATCTATTAACAGATCAAAATATCACTAAAATGGCAAAGCAAACAACTAATACTAACAGCGCATTCTCTGAGACATAAAAAGGAGTGCTACAAAACCTGTTGTACATCATAATATGCTGCAAATTGCATCAAGCATCAAATCAGAGTGAATTTCAGCTAGGTACAATGTAACATTGTAACCAGGTAATTCAAGTAGTCAACGATCAAATCAATAATGGATGAATCATGTACCTGACTTGTAAGGAGTTATCAACGAGGAAGATACCGATGCGGATAATCGGTCGATGCTTGGCTTCAATGGGCTCAGTTTGGGCACCACCACAGATCTCTTCATCCATAACAAAATCAAACAAAAAAACGTATGTGTGTGGAGCGGTTGTTGTGAAGAACACGATTATGCAACTTGTTTCCCTGAATTATGCAACAAATTCGAGTGAAATCGAAAATCAGATCTGGAAATTAGGTTTCATAGAGAGAAGATTGGAAGAAAAGAAAAGGAACGGTTGAAATAATGTGAAAAAAAATGAAAAAGGCTGGGAAAACATATTTTATACTTGATCCGGAAAATTGAACCCGGGTTCGCCACTATCCGACTCGGACCGTGTTTTCTAAATTACAAACTAGATTTTAGTTATTTTTAACAATTAAATGTGGACTTTTCTAAAAGACCACTTATATGTGGTCTTTTCCAAGTTTTTGTAGCGTTCGTTTGATGGCGATGTTTTGGAGTATATGAAAGTGGATCTATCATTCTGTTGTATCAACTATCATGTATGATAATGAGTGGATGTGGAAATTGAATAAAATACGTCAGCTTTGGATTCGATGTGCTAAAAGGAAAGGGTGATAGTGTTTGTTTAAACTTTAAACGCGGGGAGCAATAAAACAAGTACGTTAAAAAGATAATGAAGCTTACATTGGGTGATTTAACCACAAATGGTTCTTCATCCACATGTAAGGCAAAACAAGAAGCAGAAATACACAGTGGAATCCATCTCAAATTTCTGTACTATCAACTAAAATAATGACTAAAGTTAATCTAGTTAGGTTAGCTGTCAATTTGTACCCAATTTATTTAACTTTCCAAATCTCTAGTAAACTTCCAAATCTTTGCAGAGAATCAAAACTAATTTAACATTAGACTTGATGGTGTAATTATGTTTCAACTTTGAACGACATTTTACATTTGGCTAGTATCTGCATTGTCAAACCACTGATTTACAATTCCTTCATATCACTCCTGTTTCTTGTTAACCATAACTAGCGCTCCAGATGGCATCACAGCCGTTGGGCGTTGTATATATCACTCGACATACGTCAGTAATATTCAATTTTACAATATTCATTTTCATGGCCGGCTCTGAGTTTTCAAGGCTCAGTACAAAAATTTATATGACGCCCTAGAAAATATTAAAAGATATTGATAAATTCCTACTGAGTTGATCGCTTGTGATTCCGGATTTTCCTTAACTTAAAGGAAAAATCGGTTTTCCAGTTCAATCGGTAGACACAAAAACACCAAGGTACCCATAAAACACCCAGGATCAACTAAAATCACTCAGAAGCAGCAAAAGAAATCACAGGCCAAAAATCACCCAAGCACAGAAACACCTAGAAAGGGAAAAAAGCCTGCCGGCTGAACCAGAAAACCAGACTTTCCTCTAAGTTGAGGAAAATCCGGAATTTTATGAGACTTTGTGTTTTTTTTTTTTCTAAAAAATATATAAACCACTAAACATTGAAAACAAGAGCTTATGTATTTTATAAATGAACTTAACCACTAGGAGAAACACTAATTGATGTTAGGGTAATGGACAAAAAACATACATATATATACTCAAATTTTAAGATTGGGGCCCGCAAAAATATGGGCCGCTGAGCGGTCGGTGTCCCGAACACCCTTAGCACCCCCTCCTGCCTTTTTAATCCGCAAATCTAACACCTAGCTTCATGACTAAAATATTTTATCCCTCCCCTAAAATTCAAACTCCCAACCTCTCATATGCTCCAATAACATATTTACCGCTCGGCTACTAGCCTACCATTATAACTCCCAATATTGAATATACAATATCATTTGCAAATTTTGAAAAATTAATATGTAAATATGCACCCCTCATATGTAGGTCAAAACATTTGTAGTCGAGAAGTAAGCTGAGGCATTCCAGATCTACTAGATCACGGATTCGATACTCTGGATCTGGATGATTATATCTTCAAAATTTGTAATTATTTCCTCTCTATTTAACCTTGGAGATTATTTGATTAGTTTTCTTTTAAGAAAATGTATTTAACCTTGGAGATTATTTGATTAGTTTTTTTTTTTTAAGAAAATGAGAGCTACACTCTCATAATTTTATTAATCATCAAAACGAGTAGTTCAAGGAAGTTAGAAATTGGTTGAATGTTTATGATTATAATTGTAAATGTAACTCTTTTAATCATTAATATTTGTACTATGGCAACAATCATGAATACAACAATCATGAATACGACAATGAATGCGATATGTTCAATCGAACATGACTCCAAATGTTATGAGGCGTTCAAATTCTAAAACGCATGTTAGTGTTACTCTTAAATACGTAATAATTAGTTTTGTACACGCTAAATTTTTAAAAAAAAATCACATGGAGTCTGACAATTCTAAGGCCGGACCTGATCCATGAATATAACGAAATTTACATAGACTCAACCAAATAAGGTTTTAGAGTTTGACAATTCTAAGGCCGGGCCTGTTCCGTGAAGATAACGAAATTTACATAGACTCAACCAAATAAGGTTTTAGTTATACATCTTTGATAAAAACGTATCCTGAGAGATTCGAACTCTCGCGGGGAAACCCCATGTACTTAGCAGGCACACGCCTTAACCACTCGGCCAAAGCGACAACAGTTGAAAATGTTTAACATGAAGATTAATTTAATAGTAAAGTCACCAACATATTACCAAATTTATCATTAACAAGAAATCTGCTAACCAACTGATTAATGTCAATTACTCTTTGTTATGATATCAAATTTAATAGTAGTAGGATCAAAGTTCGACGTCCACTCCAAGGAAGTTTATGTCAAACACATTATATTGGCCCAATGTCATTATTTGGGTTCTATGAGTGGATTAGTCCAACAAATCTACCCTGGCCCATCGGCACAAATTGTATGGATATGCAGGCCATGTACCTCATTCGGAAAATTACAATAACGAGCCACGCTACTCAATTGAAGATTTACTGAAAAACTACGATACTAAATGTCTAAGACCAAACGTAATGGTCACCTGTTAATATAGCAGCGGCGCGGCTGCAACCGGAGCACCATGCAAACTGCCATTAAGGCATTCATATCACTATACAACTCACATTGGATCAGATGCTAGATGTACCTCATATAGAAACTACCGGTTTAACTTCTGATGAAGCGCATTGTTTTGGAGAAATGAAACGAGCTTGATTGAGTTCTCTAACATGATGATGACATCGGAACCATTGTTAAAGGTCATATAACACACAAATGCTAGGATTCAGGATGGGAGATGGCTTTGGTCGTCTAGAGTCTAGACTGGAGGGATGTAGTACTGGTGTTTTGAGTGGGAGATGGTAAATCGGAAATAGTTTTGTCTAAGCAGTTTGACACTACGCAGTCGATGCTCCAGTCCACTGAATTGGTGTTGAAGGATAAATAAATCAGAGCATTTGAACTATTGATTGATGGAACATCAAATTGATTCAATTGTAGATTGTAACGTTTATGACTATTAAAACACGAAATGGAACAAACACATGAAAATAACGATGCAATAATGAGTAACTTGGAAGTAAGAATGCTTCACTCGAAGAGCTTTGGTGTAACTATCAAAGCCACCGTGATTGAGATTTGAGACTTGAAAGGTGGAAATGAAACTTTGATAAAGTGAGAATTAATGAGGAAGCATACAAAACTATGATCAACACTGTCCAAGATAAAATAGAATTGGAATGGATTAGATTAGATTAGATTAGATTAGATTAAGACTATATTAGATTATCGATTAGATTAGATAGGCCATCACATCACCGTCCTTAACCACCCTCACTCACACCATACTAAAAGAGAAAACAAACTACTCCATTACATTGATAAACGATTGGACAAGAACATTAGTATTCTTTTTCACCATTCATATTGATTTTCACAGTGAAACCCACTACTACAGTTAGAGGCGAGACTATATGATCTCACCCCTAGGATAGAAAATTTAATGGTGATCAACCTTGTTGTAAATTACTCTGTAGTCATTATGAGTTTGGTGATCAACTTGGTGTTTTATAACTCAAATTTTTTGAAATTTGGATTTTTCTCTATCATAAGAGAAATGTTGGTTTTTAAAGGTGTATCAACGTGCTTAATTTTATACCGCGTTTTCCAGTGCATAAGAAAATGTCGTATTTTACAAGACTGCCTCGTTTTATAAAGTCATGTTACACTAAAAAAACTGTCAACATAATTGAACTGGTGAATAAACATGAATGTAACTTAACTGAATTGAATGAACTAATTAAAATGATGACACGTTAATAAGCTATTCTGAATTGGAGTTGAATGAACTTGAACTAATTAAATTAAATTGAACTAAATTAAGCCTGAAATGAATTGAACTTAATGAAATTGAATTTAATAATTTTTTAGACTCTGTTCAAATCGGTTCAACTTTATAAAATATAAAGTCCGAAATTTATAAAGTTAAACTCAATTGAACACAAAAAAATCTAACTGAACTTAAGTTATGTGTGAAGTATATGGATATGCGGTTCTCTGCTGACGTCAGCATGCACTAAACCCTAGGTTTACTACAAGTCACGACGTTTCGCCGCCTGGGCTCCGCCTACGGCTCCGGTCTTCTACAAGCGCCGCCCCACAATATTTCTTGTTCGACGACGAGTGTCTGGACACCTGGATCATCGAGTTTCATGCCCGGGCGCGCTCAATCTCCTCTCAACAAATCTCGTGGATCTCGTGGATCGTCTTCAATGGCGATTGCTGCTAGCCAAATCTACGTCGCGCATGTGCCGCCTCCTGTCCTGGTCTTAGGCATGCCCCCAATCCATGCCCGTCCTTCCTCTGCAACAGGATCCTCTCCAGATTTACAATTTGGATCTCTACCTACGTCACCACGGGCTCTCTCCGGTGGGGCGAGCCCAAAACGGGCTCGGTCTCCAACTGCCTCAGAGCTGCTTCGTTCCACTCCACCTCCAGGTCCGAACCAACAAGCTTGGGCCTCCAAAGGTCCGACATTCACTCCGGTCAGAAAAGGTAATACTTTTTCGGTCGTATTGGATAATGACTTTGTATCTTCTCGCATTGAGACGTGTTCTCGCTCTGCGTTTATTGGACGATTAATGCAACTGAGGGGTTCAACTCCTTGGAAGTTTCATGATTTACGAGATGCACTGAAATCTCTTTGGAATGTGGATCACTGGCATATGCTTTCTGTTGGTTTAGGTTACTTCGTGTTTGAGTTTGCATCCGAGGAAACTCGTGATTCACTATTGCATACAGGGATTCTAAAACTCCATGTTGGTCATCTTTACCTTCAGCCTTGGGTTCCGAATTTTGATCCGGCTAAGGCAGCTTCATCTACAACCAGGGTTTGGCTTCGTCTACATGGTATTAGTTATGAATTCATGCATTGTTCTGTTATTCTGAGCTTGTCTACGGCTTTTTGTCGGCCTATACGAATTAACGCTGATTCTCTTGATATTTGCTTCGGCAATTATGTTCAGGTGCTAATGGAGGTTGACTTAGCGCAACCTTTAGAAACTTCTGTTATGCTGGAAACCCCATCT
>JAYMSL010005001.1:0-10486 GCA_036897195.1 Plantago coronopus
CATGGGAGTTTCATACACATTTATTATTTTACAAGTTTTTTCAAGTAGACCTTTTTTTATGAAATTAACCGAAAATTAATCTTAAAATGCACGACATAAGAATATAATAAAATTATATTTTTTATTAACGATACTTTTATTAATTAATTTTATTATATATATATTTTTTATGTTGTAATTTTGATTACTTTGCATTTTTAATAGTGATTCAAAGATTTTATTATGTTATAAAATTCATTTATGATTTTGTAATTTAATTTTAGTTTTTATGATTATACTTATTTAACTTCACAATATAATTTGTACGAAAAAAATTGTATTTTTGTTGGGTTTCAAAAAAAATTATTTTTGTATTTTGTAATGGTTTTTTTTCTATGGAACCAACAAGGAGGTGACAAGTGTCCCTTAATTATATTTTTCACTTTTTTTGGACAAATACTAGTCAAAAACGTGTATAAATTTATTTTGGGTGCCACATCATTGGTTTTGCTAGAAATTGACTTGAGTAGCAAAACTGGATGGAGCGTTGAAATTGAATACCAAAATTGCACACTACCACTCCGGAGTCTCAATATTGATAGTGTCTCGAGTATCAAAAAAAAAAAAAAAAAAAAATTGACCGTCTTCAACATATGTCTGTATCACACAAGAGTTAATTTTACTTTTAACATATTCTTAAATTGTGCCATAGGCCAATAATAGTAGTGAGTAATATTCGATGGGCAGGAATGACTAAAATTAATTGAAAATAGATGGAGAAACAAATTGACAAAAAAATAAAAATACATGGGATTTGAAGTTCCAGAGGCTCCACTTGAAGAACAATGCCGGCACTAATATCGATGATGACCGGCGCTGAATTATCTATGCAGGTTGGAGTGTGAATTATTCGTCTTGCTTTTGACTCCTTCCGACATAGGAAAATAAGATTAGAAATGGAATTATCAATTACTTCAACGGAAAAAACAATTAAAATGTACTTTGTTGTTAGGTTGTAGGGGAAAATTTTTATTTTTGGTACACTATAAAAGTATAGTGCCAGTTTTGGTACACTAGAACGACCTTGTCCATTTTTGGTACTCTAGTTCAACCACATAGTCATTTTAGGTACTGCGGCTACTGCGGCCAATATATGTTCTATATAATGCAATATCTACGTGAATAGTAAAAGTATCACGCGGGGATCCGCGTGTCGTGTCAAAGGGTACTAGTATACAAGAAATTTACTCCATTAATTTTTCAAATATTAATTAATTAAAAGTGCAATTAATATCTCTGCTTATCACAATCACTATCAAAATTTTAATTATAATTAATTTGACTCTTATTGTGATATAATGTTATCTCATTTAAAAAAGATCGAACTTGTACAGACGGTCCTGTCATTTATGTTAATTCTCTAATAATTTATTAATTTAATAATTAAATGAGAAATTAAAAAGGGAGTGATGAAGTACATAAAACAAAAAAAAGATAATTAATAAATACTAAAATTCCAAAAAACACACTTTCCCTATGTCCGTCAAGAAGTGCACCATTCGATATGAGAAACTCTATATATAGACTTGAAGAATCGACATTGAAGATCACGTAACTAGCATTATTTGAGTAGGAAATTACTTTATCATACATGGTGCTACCCAAGTTCTACTTTCTAGATCTTATTACTAAGAGATTAGCTTGATTATCATTCTACATATAGTTACCATTATATACTCAAGAATATTAATCACGCTCTACCTTTTTGCTTTCGTAACGTCTAGGTGTAGCGATACGGTTAGAATAAATTTGGTGTACTATTACGAAGTTGAGTTCAACGTTCAAGTAACTTGGCTCTCAACTTTCGTGTGTCGGTGCAGAATACCGTAAGTATTCCCTAGAAGTTATTAGTTCTGGACGTATATAAATTATTAATTATTACCTAACAAGTAACATAAACTAATAACAAGATTAAAAAGAAAAGGTCAGGCAGAGGCCCTGATCGACCAGCTGCTCCAGCCAAAAACTTCCCTATAGGGCAAGAAAATAAAGCTAGGTGAAGCATACCTGGAGAAAGTGAGTTGATGTGAGGCCGTGCCTGAAGATCTCGAACAAGGACAATGACTCGTGATTTAACAAGCACCACTCCTCCATGTGTTCGTGGTCGGCGATTACACCACCTTTCCCATGACAATCATAACACAGGTCGTACGTCTCGTCCGGATAATGGTGAAGGCAAAAGAAGCAAGACAAGTCTGGCGTTACTAGCGTTCGATCACAGACGTCACAACATCGTGTACCCAGCTGATAATTCGGCAGAAGCTGAACCACCGGCTCAAACGTTCCGAGGAAGAAGATCAAGAAGTAATCAAATTCCACGATTCCAATTTGCTTGTCCAGAGTAAATTGATGATGATCCAATATCAAGAATAACTCATTTGTGAACAGCCCAGAATCCTTCAAATCCTGGAAGCTAACTATTCCATCACCGTCAGAGTCAATTCCTCTGAAGATGTCAACAATCTTTTCTTTCTCTGCCTCACTTGAATCATTGTACAGTTTTACTGCAATCTTTTTTAGACCTTCCATCACTAATTTTTCTTCTCTTTCTCTCTCTAACACACAACAGGAGGAGACTTTTCATTCGCTTGCTCCCAAGTACTCCTAACTACCACAACTACTACAACAAGTCATGTATTATTGCTCGCTCGGTTGCTCCCAATTAACTCCACCTACCACAACTACTAGTCTACTACAACAAGTAACCTTACAAATTAAAATTAATTTAAATAAACTACTATTATAATGTCAGAAATACTGCCGAGCCGTCCCCAGATCATAGTCACAAGTGTTGGTTGGTTAATAAATCAATACCACTTAATATATTTTATTATTCTTGATTACGAAATGCATATGCACTAGGAGCTCCGGAGGAGGCTCTGTTCTGAAAGTGTGTTCAATCATATATTCTGTTCATGAGGATTGTGACACGTGGAAAGCACAATTTAAAGCTTTCTTTTCCTTAGTTCTTGTTTGTTTGTCAATTCTTTCACTTCTTTCTTTCTCAATTTCGTTTGCACATTCTCCCAAACTTTCTTATTTCTTTTTTTGTTTTTTTCCATAATGATCTTTCTTATTAATTTATATTACATGAAGACAAAATCAAGTATGGTATGTTAATTTTTTGTATTGTTTTGTGATAAAGAATTGATATTGATTTTAAAATACTTTTAATGTATGAGATAAGTTTCTTATTTGATAATGAATAATGTGTTTGGGATACTAAAAAAAATGAAAGTTGATAAAGTTTCGTGGAACGGGGTAGCAATGAATAAGAATAAGTTTAGGTGATTTTTAATTCTTGACATAAATTTATTAGTACATATCTAATAGTAAGTCTTGAAATAAACCATTTTAAGAAAAGACCGAAAATACGAGAAATTTTTGGGATAGTCACCTTAAAAATATCATTTAGTATAATAAAACATCAACTAATTTAATATAAATATCAAATATTCACAACAAATATCCACTATTTACAACAAACATCAACTATTTTTTCAATAAACATAAAATATTTGCAATACATCAGCGGTTTACCATATAACATTGACTACTTATATTACACATAAACTATTTTTGCCATGAAATATTCGATTATTTACATTACACACCAACTATTTCATCATTTACATAAAGTATTTATAATTTATCAATTATTATATGATGAATATCAAATATTTTATAATATACGTCAAAGCGTTTGTAGTCGAGTGGCAAGCTGAGACACCCCGGATCCTAGAGGTCACGGTTAGATCCTCCATATGGGTGATTATATCCCCGAAATGGGTCATTATTTCCTCTGTATTGAGGATCTTAGAGTACTATTTGATTAATCATTAATTAAAAATATGTCGAACAAATTGTAATTGTAATAGTATATCTCAAAAAAAATTTATAATATACATTACGTATTTTAGTATTAACATCAACAGTATTAGTAAAAGACTAAATGCATATATTAAGATATATTTAATGATAATTATCTAATTCTCTAAATATTACTAAGAGAAAATTGTGAAAATAGAAAATAAAAAAGTCACTGATAGTTATACACACAGATAGTAAAAAAACTTAGTTATAACTTATAAAGTACAAGAGTAATAAAATTAGAAGGTCATAAAGAAGATTTTATCATGATTTTGTCTTCATGTAGTATAAAATGAAATAAGAAAGATTGGGAAAATCAAAAATGTGAAACGAAATTGAGAAAGAAAGAAGTGAAAGAATTGACAAACAAACAAGAACTAAGGAGAAGAAAGCTTTAAATTGTGCTTTCCACGTGTCACAATCCTCATGAACAGAATATATGATTGAACACACTTTCAGAACAGAGCCTCTGGAGCCTGCACTAGGCGATTTTCTCAGATCTTGCTTCTCTCAACCACAATTTGTGTTTAATTTAATTTTGTACACCTCCCTGATCAAATCTTGATAAGTCGTTGTTATGTGAATTATGTATCATTCTAAGTGTTTCGCACTGGATTCGAATTGAGTTTTGAAAAAAACTGAATTGTGAATAGTAACTGGAATTGAATTGATTTTTTAATTTTGTGTTTGGACTAATTGTTGTGTTAGTAGTGATAATTATTATATTTGAATAGGTTGTGTAAGATATTGTAAAAGTTTGTTAGTTGAAGTGATGTGTATTAAGATTTGATAAAGTGATATTTGATTTAATGATTGATTTTAAAATTGTTATAATAGTAATTTGATTTTGTACATTGTGTTTAGGGCTTTTCTATTACGAAACCGACCTGAACGTAGTTCACCGTTAGATGATTGACACGTGGAACTGGTTCGATATGATATATTTTATCTTAGTTAATTAAAATTTGATATTAAAAGGTAAAGATACAATTCTGCCCTTATAAATCTAGTTAGAATTATTTATACAAAAACTAATGAGTGCCCAAAACTAATTACTGGGGGATTTCGAATGGACTAGACTCTTGAGGACGAATCATGAACGTCACGGAATCTGGGTTCGAATGGGCTTGAGGATGAACAGTGGTGAAATCTGGGAGATTGGAGTCGTGATTTGAAGTAGAAGAATTGGTATCAGAATCGCAATTTGTAACTACTGAAACTGAATATAGGGTGTAATTTAGGACTTTTCGATGCGAATGCTTGACGTTTCCTTGCATGTTGTTGTTCAATTGATGGAGAATTATTGGTGTCGTTGTTGATTGAGGGAACCTCAGCTTGGATATGGATTTTTGGTGGTATTAATGGACATTAAAAGTTTTTGGTATTTACAGGGACTCAATTGAAATAATTCTGAAACCTTAAGAACTGTTTTTTGAGAATTAGGGTGGTATAAGGGACTTGCGTTCAAAATACTAGACTCTAGCGGGTTCAGAATTCAGAACTTTTGATTACTCCCTCCGTCCGCTCAACCCAGCACCATTTTGCCATTTTGGGCGTCCGCTCAACTCAGCCCCAATTCCAAAAATTGAAACTTTTTATTACTTTTAAATCAAACACTCATACCCCACTTGTACTATATATCAATAAACTACAACAATTCAACCCTACTTATACTACTTTACTTTCCATTAATTACTCCACTATACCCCACTTGTACTATATACCAATAAACTACTACTCTCCTTAAATACTGTGCCGAAGTCAAAATGGGGCTAGTTTGAGCGGACGGAGGGAGTAAAGAATTGGTTAGTGAAATGAAAACTTTCCATATTTGGGGTTAAAAAGTTTGTAATGAAACGCTAAATAAGGAAAGCTAGGAATTTTTTAATGAAACGGAGGGAATATAATTCTCTGTTGAAACTTGCCAATAATACTAGTTATTACTAAAATAAACAGAAATGGAACATAAAAGGGAGAAGAAAGTTGTTTGATATTTTTGTTAGCACGCGGAAATTAACCAAGTAGACATAGTCAAAAGCAGCAGCTGCAGAGCTCAATAGAATATACTAATATTGAATTGAAACAACCACCACACCAGCTCCTCCGCGTTGAATCGTCGGCAGACACAAAATGAAGAAAAGTAAACGTTAAAACTGATGATGATGATGATTATGATAATTGATGATTGTTTCAGAATAATTAATCAATTAATTATTTCTAATTCTCCCCCTTTTTCTTCATCTACTACTACTACTACCAGAACACCATTGCCAATGATCTCATCTTCGTTCACACACTAACTAATCAACATCTTCTCCCATGGCTGCTTCTGATTCCAAGTCACAAGATCACATCCAAATCCGAGTCCCTTCTCGCCGTAGCACCGGCGTCATCCACCCTGTCTCCCTCGAGTCTCCTCTACCTGCCGCCCCTGCTACTGCTACTACTACTCCTCCCCCTACTTACACGGAAGTCAAGCATTTCAAGAAATGGTTTCCATGGTTGATGCCCTTATTCATCCTCGCTAACATTATTATGTTTATTATTACTATGTACGTCAATAATTGCCCCAGAAATTCAACTACCTGCATTGCTGGCTTCTTGGGGAGGTTTTCCTTTCAGCCCTTTAGGGAGAATCCCCTTCTTGGCCCTTCTTCCAATGCGTAAGTTTCTTCTTTATCAAATTAATAATAATAATTAATTTACCTCTTTCTGAATAAGTTTAAGGGTATTATTTATGCAATTCTTCGTTTTGTAATACTCTCGGGATACAAGCTTTTTGTTACCCTCAATAGATGATTAGAATTGTTATGTTTTTCATGAAGAGCTCATAGAAAATATACAATGCCCCAGAAAGTCTTCATCCACCGTTGTGGCTACTGGAATTCTTACATATGGACTTGATTCTGTTTCTTATTTCAAAAAACAAATAATAAGATCAACTAAAAGTTTTACATGTTGTAGATAGTTGTGGTTAGGGTCTATTAAGTTCAATTCAGTTCATGTTTGTTTAGTTAAACTTTATAACTTTAAATAAGTTCAATTCAGACTAATTAAGTTCCCTTCATAAATTTTCACCCGAACTGAACAGAACCTAAATCTTGTTTCTCTGAGTAAGTAAATTTCCAAATGAACTTGCAACTGATATAATTTGTTAATTGCCGCAGTTGAGAATCCTTTTTCGACACTCTACTTGTATTATGAGCTGACTTTGTGTTTTTTGATTTGTAAAATTCTGCTGCTGGTGCTTTCATGGAAAATTAATGTTTGTTCAAAATTTTATTTATGATTGTAAAAGACAAGTCTAATATTCCATCATCAAACTCTTGCTCTGCAGATTAATACAGATGGGTGCTTTAGATATTTCTAGAGTTGTAAATGACAACGATGGGTGGCGCCTCATCACTTGCATGTGGTTACATGGTGGAGTTCTTCACTTGCTTGCTAACATGTTGAGCCTGTTGGTTATTGGCATTCGGCTTGAGCAAGAATTTGGATTTGGTATGTATTTGGCACAGTGCATACAATGATAATCTTCATACTAATTCATTCAGGCGTATGATACTTGAACAATAATCTATCAGTTGGGTGCACTTTGCAAATACTTATTATCAATGCTTGTTCGCAACTTAATTAACACCAGTCTGATTTCATAAATTATACCACTGGTACTTGCAGGCCACAAGTAATTACCATGCTTATTATAACCATGTTGGATTTATAGTTCATACTACAAGCCTGAAACTTGTGCACCTGTAGTGCTGTGGAAACTAACACATCCTTGTTTTACCTTATGACTGTATTTCTCCAAGTTCACGTCCAAACTGCTGAAAGATTTGCCTGACTTCCTTTTATTGTGCTCCAGTTTATCATCTACCTGGAATGTATTGTCTTTACAAGGGTTCTTGAGTATTAGCCGATTATTTATTTGCTGTTTGTACTACTACTACTGTCTACCAGTATGGCAGTATATGCTATAAAGATGCAAGTTAGTGAGTGCTAAATCTTTTGATGCATGAAACATCTATTTCAGTACATACTAATATATTGTGCATTTGCTTACAGTACGGATCGGTTTGCTCTATCTCATTTCGGGACTTGGTGGGAGTTTGTTATCGGGCCTTTTTATTCAGTCAAACATATCAGTTGGTGCTTCCGGTGCACTGTTTGGATTATTGGGAGCAATGCTCTCTGAGCTGATTATTAATTGGACAATATATGCTAACAAGGTATCTAGCCAAGGACTTCTTGAGGGATACATGTTTGATTAAGAATTGTTTTTTCTCTGACCTCTGCATTAATTGCTTAAAAACTCTTCAGGTAGCAGCTCTATTGACACTCGTTATAATTATTGGGATCAACTTAGCTGTGGGAATGCTCCCACATGTGGACAACTTTGCTCATCTTGGAGGATTCATTTCTGGTTTTCTTCTGGGATTTGTGTTCCTAATCCGACCACACTTTGGATGGGTTAACCGGAGACATGCTCCTGATGGTTATTCTTTGCAATCACGTAACCGTAAATATAAAACGTATCAGTGCATACTCTGGCTCCTTTCACTCGTACTTCTCATTGTGGGGTAAGCATTGTCTTTTTCTAGCTGCAGTTTTGTCATTATATTTATCTAAGATTTCGGATCACATGATTTAAAAATCTTTATGGAACTGCTACTATAATTCAGAATAAGTTTCATGGGTTCATTTTTACCATAACAGATTTGCCCTTGGGATGGTGTACATTCTCCGTGGAGAAGATTTAAATGATCATTGTTCGTGGTGCCATTATCTTAGTTGTGTTCCTACCTCAAGATGGAACTGCAATACTCAGCCTATCTCATGCCAGGTGAAGAGTTCTTTCATTTTGATTCTCATTTCTCTGTCCACTATAGTATGTACTGTGCCTTAACAAACAAGAATATCATGCTTTTATCTGTAAGAGGATTTGCGAGGTGCATGATTGCGCGATCTTACCTTATAATATCATAGAGGGAATGGAGGAGGTCCGTTGGAGTTGGGCCCGTCGCACTCCCTTCAGCCCTAATGAATTGTCTCCGTTCTTTTACCCATTATCCTTCAAGAGAGTGTTGATTATACTATTTCTGAAGTTTTAACACCCTCTCAATTTGTCTCAGATTACAAAAGGGCCCACGCACTAACAGTTTTAAACAATTAGACCCCCCACCGTTATCTCAACTTTACAAAATGACCCTCTTTGGTTGGTTCACCAAAAAAGTCAGCGAAGTCAACATAGTGACGTCATAATTAAATATTTGTGATGTTCTAAAAAATTTATGACCTCATAATGACATCATCAAAAAAACCTAGGTCCAGATCCAAATTTTGAATAGCATACGACGATTTCTTTAGGGCATGTTTAGGCGAAGGTGCATTAATCAATAACTATGCTCTCTGATGCTTCAGTTGCATCATTAGATTTTCGTTGTGAGGCAATGTTCTCTTGAGTTTACATTTCATCAGTTAGGCACACATAACCATCATGTTTTGTTAGATCTGAAAACACAAAAACAAAAACAATAAATAGATCTTCTCGCTAAGCGGTGACCGTGTCTGATTATTATTTTTCCATCTGTTGGCAGGCTTTGCAGAACGGAACTGAGTACACCTTAACTTGCTCAAACAATAGCAGCCGAAGCAGGAGTTATTCCCTCCTCAATCCAACCGATACACAAATTCAGGGATTATGCACACAGCTCTGCCGATGATAATCTTTATTTTGTAGATTATATATGTATGATATGCACACCATATGTTATATTCTTGCATTTGCCTTTGAGCGAATACATTGCGATTCTTTGTATATTTCGCCTTTGTGTGCTGCCACTCACAAGTTTGTTGAACTGAACACAGATCTGGGACTGTACTAATTTTCCTCTCATGCTTCTAGGCTAATTCTTAAATTCACACACCATAGCATTGGACAACGAAGCGCAGCTCAGTTGGTAATACGCTTCACTTCCAACCAATAGGTCGGGAGTTCGAGTCACCCCTTTGCCGTTTCAAGAAAAAAGCATTAGAACACAGGAGCTCACATAATAATACCATCAATCAAGTCAGGAAAATCAACATAATCTTCTATTACTAACATTAAGTCTCAATCGGTGACATGTTATATTAACCTCACACGACCAATCGCCTAATTGGCCTTGGACTCGTATATGGAAAACAGACCTACTCCCAAGAACTAAATTCTTCAGTTGGCTTATGTATCATAATAGACTACCAACGCGAGAGAAAACCTCTCTCTTTCTTCCTAATTATGTGAATCCCAATTGCACGTTATGTGGACGTCAATCTGAAACACAGGAACATTTATTCCTCCGGTGTCCATTTTTGACTAACTTCCGACAGTCAACGTATCCACCAATTTGGTTTTCTAAAAATTGGTAAGAACCATGGACTCCTTTTAATATGGATATTCCAGACAGAGATTGGTCTATTTTTTTACAGGCTTGCTCAATTATTTGGAACACCCGGAACCAAGTTATATTTGCACACAAGACAATTACAGTCGACACAATGATACGTCTGTTTCACACTCTACAACCACCTGCATATT